>PVJA010001837.1:16884-56638 GCA_004027025.1 Myocastor coypus
TTTTTTTTTTTTTTTTTTTTTTTTTTTTTTTTTTTTTTTTTTTTTTTTTTTTTTTTTTTTTTTTTTTTTTTTTTTTTTTTTTTTTTGAGACAGGGTCTTGCTATGCAGTTGAGGCTGGCCTTGAGCTCACTTTTGTAGCCCAGGCTGGTCTCGAACTCGCACCAATCCTCCTGCCTCAGCCTCCCGAGTGCTGGGATTATAGGCGTGAGCCACCACACCCGGTGAGCTTTGTTTTCATTCTACATCATCTTTAGCCAAGCTCTGAGCACTTACAGTTCTGACTAATTGTTGGGCACTTAGCAACTGCTGTGGCTGTCCATACGTGGCAACTGCATTTGTCAGATGGCCCACACCCTTCTCGTATTCACCTTAAGCCAGTAACTCTCCACCAACCTGTATTTCTTCAAGGAAAAATTTCTGAACAGCGTCAGCATCTTGAAGGTCAGGTGACTTGGAAAGTCCAGCTCTTTCCTTGGCTTTTGGTTCTTTCTTCATTCTCAAAACCTAATCTAGAAGCTGGAATCACTCTGTCTCTTGTGGTCAAAATAAATGCCTCCTGGATGAAGAGGGCCCCCACACAGCCCACCATCTCCTCTGGACTTCAATGTGCCAGGTGCAGTGGGCCCAAATCGGAGTGGTTGGTCACAAACTGCAGAGGTGATGGCACATCCTGCAGTAATAGCCCACTGAAGAGGACCAGAAAGGTTTTTGCTTGGGTTCCAAGAACCGAACCCAGGGTTTTCAGCTTGCTAGGCAAGCATTCTACCTCTGAGCTAAATCCCCAGCCCCTTTGTTTCTTTTTAATAGCTATTCTTTCTTGAGTAAGATGGAGTCTCATTGACATTTTTATTTGCATTTCTTTACTAGCCAGAGCTGTTAATTGTTTTTCATATATTTATTGGGAATTTGTACTACTACTTCTAAGAAATGTCTTTTCTTTTCAATTTCCAACTTTTTGCTTCAGTTTTATTTTGAGTAGTCTAATTATTTTCAATTCTCTTTGTTATTTTTTTAAACTGGGACTTGAACTCAGGACCTTACACTTGCCAAGCAGGCACTGTGCCACTGAGCTATACTCCCAGCAATTTAAATTCTGATGTATTCTAAACTAAGGGATTAGTAGAGCTGTTCATGAAGCTATGACGATAAGCTAAAAGTATAGTAGGGATCCCAAGATCATGGAAGGAACAGGAATCTGGAACATCTGGGGAACGCTGCAAGAAGAAAAGCCAGACCAAGAGAAGCTGCGAAGACAGCAATCACCAGGCATGCCACAGGGGCAGGGCTGCTCAAGCCCTTTTGAGTATCCATTTGCCAGAAATGGCCACAAGTTCTGGACATTCCACTTTAGGATCCAATGCTTTTCCTGCTGGATTTCATTTTGCTTTGGACCCATTCTATTATATTGTATCCTATCCCTCTTTTTTCCCTTTTACAATGGAAATATTTATCCTATGTTTTGTATAATGGCAGTATTTCACATTCTTTTGATTTTTTTTTTTTTCCCCAGAAGCTCACAATTAAGAATTTGGTTTAAATCTCAGAAGAGACATTGGATTTGGATTTTTCAGCAGTGCTGAAACTCTTAGGACTTTGGCAACTCATAGAAGGACTTATGCATGAGTTTTGGGAGAAGCCATGGTAGAATGTTCCGGTTTCTAGCTAGGTTTTCCCCCAAACCTCGTGTAATCATAGCTTTGACTTTTGAGGGTGTGATTGGACCATGGTGGCATAACACTAATCAGTGGATCGGTCCACTGAAGAGTTTATAGCTAAAGTGGTGTTGGGTGGTGAGGCCTTGTAAAACGTGGGTCACTGGGGGTATAGCCTGGAAGGGCAGAGGTCACTCCTTCCTCCCTGGATTTCTCACTCTGTCTCTCTGTGTCTGTGTCTGTGTCTGTGTCTGTGTCTGTGTCTGTGTCTGTCTGTCTGTCTGTCTGTCTGTCTGTCTCTCTCTCTCTCTCTCTCTCTCTCTCTCTCTCTCTCTCTGTCTCTCTCTCTCTTCTTTCTGTCTGCCATATCTTAAGTGAGCCATACCCTTTAGCCATACTGTTCCTCCCCTGGAGCCAGCTACCTCTGAACTGAAATCTCTACAAAGTGTGAGCCAAAATAACCTTACTTCATTTAAGTTGTGGGTGTTAGATATTGTGTCTCAGTGACAAGAAAAATAATGACCGTGGGCATGCTTGAAAAAATATGGAGAACATTTAAAGTTTCAAATACTGTTACAGCAAAGACACACCGCCGTCATTTTCGCTCCAAACACTCCTTGCTTCAGACGCACTTCTCCCATGATTCTGAGTGCCATTTGCAGTGGTCTGAAAGTCCTCTTTCATGCCTTTATTCACACCCTATCATGACTGCCTCGAGGCTCTCAAGTGATTGAAAACATGTTCCTCTCACCATGATTTCAGCTTTGGGGAACAGCCAGGAGTCACATGGTGCCACCTATGGTGAATAAGATAGATGATGATGATAATGATGACACATTGTGGTATTTTTCCAAACCTGCCTTTCTCTTGGATGGCACTGGGCAATAGCATTCACCATATATTATCTTTATTTTATTTTTTAAACTTGAAAAAGGATGTTTTTTTGGGGGGGGGGCTGGTTCAGTCTGCCTTAGGGGCTGTTCTCATACTCCAGGTGGAGGTGGGGATTGAACCACGGTCCCTGGCACCTCAGTGACTTTGCTGAATCATGTGCTTTAATCAACTGAGCCACCTGGCAAGCCCCCAAACCACATATAATTTTTATCACATCTTCTAAGGCTACTTGCCAAAGTCTACTTTCCAGGCTGCTTTAGAAAGTGGCAGGAAGGATGGGATAAGTGTGTTTGAAGCAGGAGGGAGTGTTCTGAGGGTGATTAATAACACTATGTCTTTTACTAGGATAAGTTTTTTTTTTTTTTTTTTTTTTTTTTTTTTTTTTTTTTGTCTTTTTGAGACAGGGTCTTGCTATGCAGTTGAGGCTGGCCTTGAGCTCACTTTTGTAGCCCAGGCTGGTCTCAAACTTGCACCAATCCTCCTGCCTCAGCCTCCTGAGTGCTGGGATTACAGGCGTGAGCCACCACGCCTGGCAGGGTAAGTTTTTTATTTAAACATTCTCCATATATTTTACCACACCTTATGTGTTCAGACTGTCTGTGATCATAGCGGCATTGTTCATAATAGTAACAAGTGATAGCTCAGATAATGATAACTTGTTCAATGTATTGTTATCTATTGATGAAATGGAATATTAGTCTACCAAAAAAGAAAAGCCCTGACTTATGCCACAACATGGATAAAACTCAGAAAACATTATGCTATATGGAGAAAACCTAGGTACAAAAGGTTATGAAACCAAATATAATTCCTTTTGCATGAAATGTTCAGAAAAGACACAAAATAGATTAGCATTTACCTGACACTGAGGTGAACAGAACACAGGGAGAAACTGAGGAAAAATGTTTTTGGAACTATCTAGTGGTGATGGCGCCACAAGTTTATGAACATGCTAGCAATCACTGTGCTATGTGCCTTAAATAGGTGGATTTCACAGCATGCCAACAAAGCAAGGAGGATTCTGATGCCCCGTATCATGTACTGTTCGACTTGCTCTTCTCAGCTACACCAGGCTGAAGCATTAACTAAGGAAATAGGTATCACGTTATGACTCTCTCTTCCCAGGTGCAAAGTGACCCAAGTGATACTTGACAGAAAGACAAGAGTATCCAGTTGATCCAAATAGTCCCAAAGAAGCAATACGAACTTCTGTGTAAAGGTTTGAATAATTTCTATAGAGAGTACAAAATAAAAGCAAAACAACCTGCTATGGCACTGGTTCCCAACCTGTGGGTCGCAACCTTGGTGGGAGGCCAAACGACCAAAACACAGGGGTCACCTAAAGCCATTCCGAATCATAACTATAGCAAAATTACAGTTTTGAAGTAGCCACCAAAGTTATTTTTTGGTTTGGGGTCACCACAACATGAGGAACTGTATTGCGGGGTCACAGCATGAGAAAAGTTGAGAGCCACTGTGCTATGGGATGCCTGGAAGAAGGGTACTTCCAGGAACCAAAGGGCAAAACCTCAGTCCTGTAGGAAGGCACAGAGGAATTCAGGAAGGGAAATAACTACGTCACTTAGCAGTTGTCAGTGTTGGGTTTCCCAGTATTCATCTCTTTCTCCTTCTTAGCAACCAATTCATGCAGAATCAGATGTACCTCTGGGATTTAAAGCAGCAGAAACTCAACAGCCAGCTCTCTACTCTGGCCTGGCAAACTGTATTCTCTGCCTATCTGTTGCTCTGTATATTTCTGTCCTCATCAGTCAAATTCTTTAACTTTTATCTTTTCTCTTTTTTTTCTGCAATAAGGACGGGGTCTACAGAGTGTCACTGTATAGATTGGACTCGTAGTGGTTCTCCTGTTTTCAGCCACCTGAAGTGCTGGGATTATAGGCACACACCAACACACCCAGTCTCAATCATATCTCAGTGTGCTGGGGATTGAACCCCGGCCACTGCACTCTGCATAAGCAGGTGCTTTAGTCCACTGAGCTATCAAGCCAGCCCTAGTTTTATCTTTTCTCTAGCTCATAGTTATTGTATATGCAAGCTTACAATTTCTGTCTCTAACACACCCATAACCTTGTAGAATAAGAAACATTTTCTCTATACTTTTAGGTTTTGTGGCTGATCCCAAGAATTAAACTAATATAAGATAGACTGATAAGAGAAAATATATATACATTTTAGTTAGTACTTTTGCATACAGCCAGGAGCTCCCATAAGAAAAATAAAGATGCAATGAAGCTCCTAGGACAGAGACATATATTTTTACAGGAGATACCTTTTTAGTTTTAAATTCAGGGTGTTCAGGGCCCCATTACTAGATTGGACTCATAGTGATCTGCCTGTTTAAAACCTCCCAAGAGCTGGGATTACAGGTGCATACCACCACATCCAGTCTCAGTGTGGCACGCCCAGTCTCAATTGTCATCTCAGCACACCCTGGGAGTGAGATTGAACCCTGGCCCCTTGCAGGCCCTTTAGTCTGCTGAGCTACTCGGCCAGCCCCTTATTTTTCTCTTTAATATTAGTTTCTATTAATTTTTTATAAAGCATTGTTTTGATGTATTTTCATGCATGTGCATATACTGATAATATCTAACCCTGCTATTACCCTACATGATAACCCTTCCCCTTTATTGGATCCCTCTTACCTGATAATAGTTTTTTATCCTACTTCTACATCATCTTTTTTTAGATTCTGTATATTAGGGAAAACATGCAATACTCATCTTTCTGGCTTATTTGGCTTAACATGATGATCCTTAGGACTATTTTCATGCAAATGACATAATTTTATTCCCCACTGTATTGGTCAGGGTTTTACTTAGAGGAACAGAACAGATATAATGTAAGGAATGGATATTAACACAAAGTATACAATCTGTAAGGAATTATAAGATTGGCCTACAACAGTCAGCCACAGAATCAGATGAGGAAGCGCGCACAGGGCGTCTGCATACTCTGGACTGAAGAATTCAATCCTGAGGTCTGGACTTCACTGCAGCACTCTGTGTAAGTCTCCATCTGTCGGCTGATGGGTCTGCGATGGAAGACTGAAGTGTCTATAATAGACACTGAAGAGTCTTCAACAGATGGAGAAAGATCCAAGCTGGAGACTGAAGAGTCTGCACTGCAAGCCAGATGATGAAGTCCAGGCTGAATGTGAAGACCGAAGCTTCTCCGATGAAGTGAAGTCTTGATTCCTTCCTCAACCCTTTAAAAAGTCTCTTTGTGCTCAGTCATTCTGACATGGGCCCATTGTGTCCTAGGGTGGAACCAATCATACCCCAGGATGGGCCCTTGATCCCGCTTTAGGGAGGAGCCAATCATATCCTAGACAGGCCCTGGTCACGCTCCAGGGAGGAACCAACTGTACCCCGGAGTGGGGCTCCCACCAATAGGAAACCGGGCCGCTGAGTCATTCAGCCAAGTTGACACAATATATCAACCACTACACCCACCAATGAGAAATAAAAGTTCCATTGTGAACACATATTATAACCTCTCCATTTATTTGTTGATGGACAGCTCCTTTGGTTCCATGTTGGCCCCTCTGCCACAACAAACCAGGGTATGCAGGTGTTCATATAGTACGCTGACTTTACTTTGGGATATATTCCCAAGAGGGGTACACTTGAGTCATAGGATAGCTAGTTCTACTGCTAATTTTCTGGAAAACCTCTACACTGTTTCCACAGTGGCTGTTCTTTTTTTTTTTTTTTTTTTTTTTTTGGTGGAACTGGGGATTGAACTCAGAACCTTGTACTTGCCAGGCAGGCACTTGTGCCCCTGAGCTATTTCCCCAGCCCCACACAGTGGCTGTTCTTATTTTCATTTCCACCAACCCTGTGAAAGGGTTGCTTCCCCACCCCCATCTTTGCCTGCTTTTGTTGTTTTTGTATTGATGATGCTAGTCATTCCACCGGGGCTGAGATAGAATCTCAGCATAGTTTTGACTTGCATTTTCTTGGTGGCTAAGCACAATGAATCTTTTTGTAGACTTGTTGACCATTTGTACTTCATCTGTCAATTTATTTATTGGAACATTATCAATTTATTTGATTTTGGGAAGTTAAATTCCTTGAAGTCTTGACACATTTATGTATGGATTTTAATTCTCTGTCAGAAGAGTAGCTGGAAATATTTTCTTCCATCTTATCAGCTTTTATGTTGTTGTTTCCTTGGTTGTGTAGAAACTTTTTCACTTGACTTATTCCTGATTGTTGATTCTCGTTGGTGTTTCCTGTGCTTCATTTCCTTGTTGCAGTGTAAAACATTTGATTGCATTGGGAAGTGTCCACTTTTGCTATCAGTAAAGAAAAGTAAATGACATTGCTCAAATACCAGGAAGCTACCAAAAAAAGAAACAGAATTTCTCCTTTGCTTTCAACACACTTTCCATGCAGAATAAAGCATTTTCCTTGCTGAGCTGGATGTGCTATTAGAGAATGTCCTTGGTCAAAATGAACTTCCCGAATGAGTAGTGAATTTTCTAAATCAAAGATGCAAAGAAATCATGCAACACTCTTATTATGGGGGATCATCATATCAATTTCCAAATTTTTCACCCACAACACTTAATAGAAGAGACTTGATTGATATGATAAATACATGTAAAATGAAAGATGCACTGCTATGGGATGCTACTCTGGGTAGTGGCTGTGCCATGTGACAGCACCTTTAGCAAACAATACATGGATAAAGACTCAGAGTGAATCTACAGTGTGGGGCAGCAATATAGTCATCACTCAGAAGCTGCCTCAAGATCAAGGCCATCTTCAGGGGATGGAACAGTGGAAGAAAGTCATAGATTTCATTTAATTCATTGTATCCACTCACAAACCAACCCAAGATCACCAGATGTGTACAGATCTCACTGTGTGAGATTTTTGCTGTTGCTTATCACCTTAAATTGAAGCAGTGATACAGGAAATAGATTTATTTAAAGAAACATACTAAAGAGCTGTTGCTGTCTAGATTACGAGGTGGCAGTGGGCATAGGATGCACATTTTGAGTGGCCACTCATGGGGCTACTTTGATGAAATGAGGCTTGTCTAAGATTTCTGGTGTGATATCTGTTGAGGGGCCAGAGAGAGGGTAGGGCAAAGATTGAAGTGAGGCTTTTTGAAAAAAAAAATGTATTTAGTTGTTGTAAGGTTTCACTATGCAGCTCTGACTCATGGTGATCCTCCTGCGTTCAGCCTCCTCAGCTCTGGGATTACAGGTGTGCACCACCATGCCTGGACTCTGGCCACCTCAGCCCACCCTGAGGACAGATCTGCTACCACGAATGGAACTGTGGTCCCTGCGCTTGCCTAAGCTTGCCTAAGCAGGCGCTATAGACCATTGAGCCATCTCACTGGCCTCTCAATGTGTTAATTTTATCCTGGCCAAAGTAGCTCCAGCTGCCTCCAACCTATCTTAGAGACAGCAGACACCTGGGCAGAGCCAATTCTCAATGACCCTGCCTGGACTGTCCCACTCCCTCCCTATTCTAAGATATTGTAAACATTAAAAAAAAAAAAAAAAGAAAGAAAGAAAGAAAGAAAGGGTGAATAGAACTAATTGCAAAAAGTGTGTTACATCCTATGTCATCATAAATTCCTGTGACTGTCCCTTGATCCACCAGCCTAAGTCACTAACTACAACATTCCACTGTGGTTGCCCTAGAAACTGAAATGGTATTCAGGCTGAGACAAAGAAAGAACAGCGCTGACATTTCCTAACTTGTTAATCAGGAGCAATCCCACAGCTCGCCTTATCAAATAAACTGTTTTTCCCATGATTGCCTCTCTTAGAGTTATCTTGCCTGGCTTCACTGTGACCGGCTGCATAGAGCGCACGGAAGACATTCATACATGCTGTGCTACTGTTATGTATTGGCTATGTAGAATAGGATAACGGGACCCATGGCTTGAAACAAGAAAAGACCAGCATGCCTCAAAAGAATGACGCAAGCAGCCATTCCAATATCAAGTCTTGGCAAAACTGCTCATGTTCTTGGCAGTGGGGGTCCTCGGCAGTGGTGGTCCTCTTCAAAGGCCTCAACAATTTCTGCAGGTCATCTTGGAGCATTTCGCATCCCACGTCCTTCAGTTCAGTGGATCTGTTTAGCTGGAAGCTTTTATGCAATTCACAATATTCAGGATTAAAGGGCCCCATACGTAGACACAATTCTGGAGCCCATGCTCCTCACCGTTCAGTCCCTCCCCTTCCTCACTGGGTTCTCTTCTTCGAATCCAGTGGTTTATGTTTTTCCCTCTGCGTCCTCCACCTGAAAATGAACTGGAGATGCTCTCAGAATGCGCTGGGCGCTCTAGGCCCCCTTAGGCATAGTCTGAATAAAATTCTTCCTTGCTGCTGAACCTGGGTGCTATATAGGTCTTGGCCTTAAATAAAATTCTTATAATTTTTGCTCGTTCAGAATGTAATTTTTGGCTGTGGGTTTGCTATACATAGCCTTTGCTATATTGAGGACTGAGATATAAACTTTTTCTTTTTCTGTTTGTTTCTGAGACAGGGTTTTGCTACACAGTTCAGACTGGCCTTGCACTCACTGAGAGCCCAGGCTCTTGAACTAGCAGCAATTCTCCTGCCTCTGTCTTCTGGGTGCTAGGATTATAGGTGTGCACCACCTATAATAGGTGTAATCTTTTTATATCCAGTTTTGTTGGGATTTTAAGCATGAAGGGACATGGAATTCACTGAAGGTTTTTCCTGTAAATTGAGATGATCATGTGATACTTGCCCTTGGTTCCATCTATGCTGATGTACTATGTTCATTGATTTATGTATTTGTCTATTTTTTAAATTTTTTTAGTTTTTATTATGGCTGGCTCACCCCCACTGCCTGAAGGACTTTGCCAAAATGTGTGCTTTAATCAACTGAGCTACCTGGCAAGCCAACTGTAGTTCACTATGAAGACTTTTTTCCTGTTTGCTAGTAGTACACACACACAACACACACACACATGCACACGCACACACACACATACACACACTCATGGATGAGTAGGAGGAGGAGGGAGTGAAAAGTACAGGTCAAGGGAAAAACAGAAGTAATAAATTTTTTAAAAGCAAATACAAATAAAAAGTTAGAGAAAACAGTGAAATGAAAAGCCCATTAAAGAATTTAAAAATTACAAGGCATAGTGGTGTATGCTATAATCCAGTACTTAGGAGAGAAAGACAGGAGGATTACCAAGAGTTCAAGGCCAGCCTGAGCTGCATAGCTAGACTCTATCCAAAAGATGATAGATAGATAGATAGATAGATAGATAGATAGATAGACAGACAGACAGACAGACAGATAGATAGATAGATAAAAGCAGGCAGGAGCCGGTGAGATGGCTCAGGGGTCTAAAGCACCTGCTTAGGCAAGCTTAGACAACTGCAGGGACTGCAGTTCAATCCCTGACACCACATCCCTTTCCCAGCCCCACCCCCAGGGCAGGCTGAGCTGGCCATAGATAAATAAATAAATAAATAAATAAATAAAGTTATTATTTTTTTTTTAAATACTGCATCTTAAAAAAAAAAGTAGGAAAAAAAATTAGAGGACTAACCTCCTCATCCTTGGCCCCATCTACTCTGGCACCTCTGCACCATGCAGGAGAGAATTCCTGCTCCACATGGTATGACAGACCAATCTCTTCATCCTCTGCCCCATCTATCCCAGGTATGTCAAAGAGAGGTCACTGGACAGAACTTAACTGAACTAAACTAAATGCAAACTCCCAATTTAATATCTTCTTGGCTACACAGACATAAGGATTGTTCTCACTGTGTAAAATACAAACTTGTTAGTTTTAAAAAGCTTGCCAACTGCTAAATATCACTATGCACTATTAGGGTTCCTAACTGTAGTTCTGTAAATACGAGACTATAACTGCTTAACCATAAACCTCTTTTGGGTAAGAATTATGCTAAAGGTATAATTGCACAAAGCTCTACACCAACAGTCAGAGGACAGTGCTATAAAAAATGACAAAGAGAAAGAGCAAAGTTCAACCTCAGGCCCCAAGCTTATCCAGAACAAATACAGGAGACACTAAAATAGAAGAAAATGGGAATCACACAGCTGAAATCTCTGAATTAATAGCTTCTGAAGTGAAGACACAACTGCAGAGTGGTAGATAGGAAATCAAATCAGAAATAATCTCTGAAGTAAAAAAAAGGAATCTTTGAATTAATAACATCTGAAGTAATAATTTATGAAGCATGAAAAGAAGGATAACCATAATGACTGCTTCTGAATTAATTAATTAATGACTGCTTCTGAGGAAGATACTGATACAAAATTAGAGATTAGAAAAATTCCTTGAATGAGCAATGTAGGAAAGGAAAAAGATCGCACAAAGCAAACTCAAAGACATACACAGGAGCTTAAAACTTCAATGACAAACTGCAAAGCTGTCTGAATGAAATTGAAGATAGAGTTTCAGGTCTTGAAGACACTACTATAGCAGCTAGGTAAGAAAGGATCTCTTAAAAACAACTAGGATGCAGGAAAAAATAATTCAACATCTACAAGACAACGCAAAGATGAACAATATGAGATTAATAGCCATCAACGAGAAAGAAGGAGTTAATACAAATGATATAAAAAGAATAAGGGCAGAAGTAATACCAGAAAACTTCCCCCAAAGGGAAAACAATTTGGAATTCAGGTGACTAAAGCATACAGAACTCTAAATAACATTAATCCAATTAAAAACACATCCAGACAATTGAAGATTCCAGAAATCCAGCACAAGAATAACATATAAAAAGCCACTAGAGGAAAGAAACACATCACATTTAAGGGAAAACCCATCAGAATAACAGCAGATTTATTTTCACAAACTATGAAGTCAAGAAGAGCATGGAGCAGAGTTCTTCAAGTCCTTCCTGTAAACAAATTCCATTCCAGACTGATATACCCTGCAAAACTCTCTTTCAGGTTTGATGGAGAAGTAAAATACTTGCATGAAAAAGAACAACTAAAGAATTTCATGATGACAAAGCCAACCCTACACAGACTATTAAAAGATATTCAAGAGAGGGACCAAAATGACCAGAAATCCACAAATTAGAATGGAAAGGGCAAATAATTAAACACAGGGGATAAAGGGGTAACCAACAGAAGGTAAATAACATGGCAAGCATAAATCAATACATCTCAATTGTAATCACCAATATAAATGGTCTCAATTCACCAATTAAAAGAAATAGACTGGCATAGTGGATTAGGAATGAAAACTCTACAACATGCTGTATACAAGAAACTCACTTCAGTCGTAGAGAAATTTGTAAGCTGAAAGCCAAAGGATAGAGAACAGTACTACATGCCCTAGCACCTCAGAAAAAAGCAGGGGTGGCAATTCTACTCTCAGACAGTCTCAACTTCAAACCATGAATGATTAAACGAGATGAAGAAGGCTACTTTGGGGTTGGGAAGAAAGCTCTGTCTGGCAAGTTCAAGGTTGTGAGCTCGAACCCCAGCCCTGCAAAGTAAGTAAGTAAATAAATAAGTAAATAAGTAAATAAATAAATAAATAAATAAATAAATAAATAAATAAATAAAATTTAAGAAATAAAAAAGAAGGCTTCTTTGGTTAGGGGAAAATTTTTTCCCCATTTTGGTTAGGGGAAAAATTTAAGAGGAAGAGATGACACTCATAAATATGTATGTCCCCAACACACAAGCATCCAGCTATATAAGACAAATCTTAATGGACATGAAAACTCTAATATCCAATACAACAACCCTAATAGGAGACCTTAACACCTCCTTATCCCAAAAAGATAGGTCAAGCAGAGAAAAAGTTAGCAAAGAAATAACATAACTGAACCAGTACTTGGAACAAATAGACTTAGTGAACATATACAAAGTGTCCCACCCAGCTACTTCTGAATACACATTTTTTTCAGCTGCTTATAGGATATTTCCTAAAATAGACCACATAGTAGGCCACAGGTCGTGCTTACATACATGCAAGAAAACAGAAATTATTCTATGCATATTATCTGACCACAGTGCTATGAAACTGGAAATGAATGGCAAAAGAAACCACGAGAACCCCATAAACACATGAAATTAAACAGCACCCTCCTCAGCAACCAATGGGTTACAGATGAAATTAAACAAAAAAATTAAACAATATCTACAATTTAATGAAAATTCAAACACAATTTATCGGATTTTATGGGATACAATGAAAGCAGTTCTTAGAGGGAAATTTATAGCTCTGAACTCACACATTAAGAAAACCAAACATTTGCTTAGGGAAGCACAGGGCCCAAAGTTTGATTCCTGGCCCGCCTACAGTGCCGGCTCCACTCTTGGGCACACTGAGCCAGTGATGGAGTCTGGGCATGGCGGTGGATGCCTGTAATCCCAGCACTTGGGAGGCAGGAAAGAGGAGGATCACTATGAGTCCAACCTGCATAGTGAGACCCTGCACAAACAAAAAAGAAAAAAGTGAACAGGAACAGATAAATACTCTAGTGCTGCATAGTGATCATCTAGAAAAGGAAGAGCACACCAAATCCAAAGCCCAAAGACAGGAGGAAATTATAAAGAATAAAGCAGAAATTCAGTCAAGATGAAGAAAACAATACAAAGAATTACTAATTAAAAAGCTGGTTCTTTGAAAAATTAAATAAAATTGATTAGCCCATAGCTAACCTTACCAAAAAGAGGAAAGAACTCAAATTCAAGCAATAAGGAATGAAAAGGGCAAAATTACCACAGACTCCGTGGAGATTCAGAAGATCATTCATAGCTACTTTGAGAATCTTTACTCTCACAGAACTGACGACACAGATGAAATGGACAGATTCCTAGACAGACACTGTTTAGTTACAGTTCTGTTGTTACTGGGACAAATACCTGACACACAAGCTTAGGACAGGAAAGGTTTATTTAGCTCACAGTTCCTGGAAGTTTCAAGATGCTGCCTCCGCTTTATAGGGACTGGATGAGGGGCTGGGGTGCTACTGTGTCCAGGATGATCTGCTCCATGCCTCCTCAGGAAACCGATGCCTGGTGTGTGTGGGGCGGGGAGGGACCCTCTGACAGTGCATGCTGTCAGTTTAACGTTTAATGCCTTCCTTGGCCATGCCCTCTCAAGCCCCGCCCCTTGAGCCGCATGCTTGAAAGCCATGATTTACATGACGCTTTGGGGGAACAACTAGATACAAACCACAACAGGTACAATTCACCAAAACTGAATCAAGAAGATATAAGAATGCTCAGCAACCTAATAACAGCCAATGAAATACAAAATGTAATTAAAAAGAAAAATCTACTGACAAAGAAAGTCCAAGTCCTGGTGGATTCACTGCTGAATTCTATAAGAAATTTACAGAAGGTATAATCCCAATACTCCTCAAACTCTTGAATGAAATTGAAAAGGAAACAAACTGTTAAAATCAATCCTGGAAGCAAATATTATATTGATACCCAAACCAGAGAACGATGCAACTAAAAAAGAGAACTACAGGCCAATCTCTCTCATGAACATAGGTGCAAAAATCCTCAACAAAATCCTGACAAATAGACTACAGTAAATCATTAAGATTATACACCATGACCATATAGTATTTATCCCAAGAGTGCAAAGATGGTTCAGCATACACAAATCTATAAATGTAATACATTACATCAATAGAGCTAAAAAAAAATAGAGCTAAATCAAAAAACCACAGAATCATCTCAATTGATGCAGAAAAGGCTTTTGACAAGGTCCAACACTCATTCATGTTCAAAGTCCTACAGCAAATTAGAATAGATGGGGTCTACTTCAATCTGATAAAAGCCATCCATGACAGTCCAATGGCTAACATAATTCTAAATGGGGAAAAGCTGAAGTCTTTTACTCTCATATCTGATACAAGACAAGAATGTCCTGTATCACCACTCCTATTCAATATAGTTCAGGAATCATTAGCTAGAGCCATTAGACAAGAGAGAAATAAAAGGAATAAGAATAGGGAAACAAGAAGTTAAACTGTCATTATTTGCAGATGACATGATACTTTACTTGGAAGACCCAAAACACTCCAAAAAGAAGCTACTTGAATACACAACTTCAGTAGCATAGCAGGGATAGCAGGGTACAAAGTTGAATACCCAAAAGTCAATAACATTCCTCTGTACAGATAGCAAACACACTGGGAGAGAAATTAGAGAAACAATACCCTTTACAATAGCACCACAAAAAAAAAAAAAAAAAAAAACCCTAGGAATTAATCTAACTAAAGAAATAAAAGATCTATTTAATGAAAAAAATAGTACTCTGAAAAAAGAGATCACAGAGGATTTCAGAAGATGGAAAGATATTCCCTGCTCCTGGATAGGAAGAACCAGCATTGTGAAGATGATCATACTCCCAAAATTGTTACACAGATTGAAAGCAATCCCAATCGAAATACCACCAACATACCTCACAGACCTAAAGAAATCTTCCTAAAATTTATTTGGAACCTGAAACGATCTAGCAAGGTCAATCCTGGGAAACAAAGACAAGGCAGGAGGCATTACAATTCCTGACTTAAAAACATACTGCAAATCTATTGTGATAAAATCAGCATGATATTGCCAAAAATAGACCTGAGGATCATTGGAATAGATGAGAAGATGCAGAAGCAGCTACAAACACACTCAGTCACCTTATCTTTGACAAAGCGGCCAAATACATGTACTGGAAGAAAGACAGTCTCTTTAACAAATGGTGCTGAAAAAAACTGGACCTCTACATGCTGGAAACTAAGACTTGAGCCAGGTCTACCACCATGCACTAAACTAAAGTCAAAATGGATTAAAGATCTAAATATTAGCCAGGCGTGGAGGCACATGCCTGTAATCCCAGCACTTGGGAGGCTGAGGCAGGAGGATCAGTGTGAGTTCAAGACCAGCCTGGGCTACAAAAGTGAGCTCAAGGCCAGCCTGAACTACACAGCGAGACCCTGTCTCAAAAAGACACACACACACACACACACACACACACACACACACAAATCTAAATATTAAAATAGAAACACTAAATCCCCTGGAAGAGAACATAGGAGGAAATCTTGATGACGTCAAGGAAGGCAAACAGCTCATGGGCAAAAATCAAAATACACATGTAACGCTTGAAAGAATCAACAACTGGGACCTCCTCTTGCTGAGAAGTTTTTGTACATCAAAAGAAATTACCAACAGAGTGAAAAGACAACCTGCAAATTTCAAAAAATGTTTAACTAATAAGTATTCAGACAAAGGTTTTCTATGTAGAATTTATTAAGAACTAAACAACATTAGGGCCCTAAAATTTAAAGACTCAATCAAGAAATGGGCATCCAAGATGAACACACACTTCTCAGAGGAAGTAAAACTAGAAGCTTATAGATATGTGAAATGCTCCACATCGCTAGCCATCCATGATACGCAAATTAAAACAACACTTAGATATCACCTCACCCCAGAAAGAATGGCTCCCATAAAGAAAACAACCAACAACAAATGTTGGAGAGGCTGTGGGGAAAAAAGGAACCCTTCTCCACTGCTGGTGGGAATGCAGCCTGGTGGAACCATTATGGACAGCAGTATGGAGACTTCTTTAAAAACTAGGACTGCAAATCCCATTCAATCCAGCTATGTCCCTACTGGAAACTTTCCCAGAAGAACTGAAAACATCCTATCGTAGTGATATCTGTGCACCTATGTTCATAGCAGCATAATTTGTGATAGCCAAATCTTGGAAACAACCAAAGTACTCATCACCTGAAGAATGGTTGAAAACGATGTGTTGTTTTGTAAAATGGAGTATTACTCACCTATAAAGAATGACAAGCTCAAAACCTTCATATATAAGTGGACATATCTTGAACAAATACTCCTAAGTGAAATAAATCAGATCTACATGTGTAAATATTGTATAGTCTTGCTAATATAAGAACTCAAAAGAAGAAATAAAAATAGAAATGTATAATACAGTTAAATGCAAAGTGAGACTTTAAGGATTAAACAATGAAGAGAGGGCAGAAAAATTAGGAGATAAGGTAGGGCAAAAACTATGCACTTATACACAAAATATGGTTAAGGCAATGGTCCGAAAAACCTCCAACGTGTTTTTGAAACTAGTAGATAATTGGTAGAATTTACACCCTGACTAACTATATACACTGATATCTGTGAACTAAGCAAATACACTGAGGATAGCAATGTGTAATAATAAAACCATGCTTGGAATACCTATTATTCTGGTCTTTTAATTATGTACTACTTCTAATGCCATATCGATTGTTGCTATACTCTCTCTCAAGTAAGAGTTTGCTTAAAAATGAATGAATGAAAGAAAGAAAGAGGTAATAGAATATGAAACAAGAAAAAAAGGCCATAGAAGTGTAATGCTACAATTTTGTAAATGGTTAAGTTCAAAAATATCTGTGTAACAATATGTATTTGTTCTTTTTTATATTCTGTAGGGGTTTCAAAGTTTAGAATATCAATAATTGATGGAAAATATCTGTTTCATGTTATGTCTAAGGAATTTGACATTGAGAAAGATATTGATGTTAAGCTTAAGTATAAGGAATAATATCATTAAGCTTTTCTTCTAGATGGTTAACAACTTAAAGTTGGCAACCCAAGTAATTAGAGAAAAAGAAGGGATACAAGAATAGCCAATATTTTGGCTTTAGCCCTTCAAGATCCATAAGAACACATGACCTAAAGGAACCTGTAACAGCTTATAACCCAGTGGAGTCCCAAATTTCCTGTTCAAGGAGACTATGGGGCCGCAGCGAAAAGTGATCTATGATGTACAGTGTGCCTAAGGAGAGTCACCTAGAACGAACACATTCTCTCAGGCTTTCACAGAGAGCAAAATGGTCAAGCAATGGACGTGATTCATCAGATGGCTGACCCTGACAGAAGTTCTGCAAACTGCAGTACATGGCTCCAAGGTAAACCCTGAGGGGAATTGACTGACCTTGTCAGATACAAAAGTTACATATTTTTTGTAACATAGGTCTTGCTTTGTCTTGGTCTTAACCATCCAGTAGAAAAGTCTAACCATGAGGTATAAAAAAGAAAGCCATATTAATATGCTGAGTTGTAAAAGGCTCAAGTCAACAGCTTCTGATAATGACAAATGAGTTGATAATCCACATGGACTATTGGACTAAATATACAGCTACTTTCTCTTTGTACAATGAAAATAAAGATCTGTATTAATGATGTTTAGGCAAGAAATCATGTCTACATCTTGTACTCTGAACAACTATGACAAAGGCAACAGTACACACTGTATTAACTATTGTAAAAAATAATTAAAAAAGAAACAAATAGAAAAGCACTGTACAAACAGAAAAATAAAAGAAGAAAAGAAAACTGGGGAAAAACAAAAGAAAAAGAAAAAAATGAGATCAAAACATTTATGCTAAGGTGTTAGGATGGGAAGTTCCTGTCCAATGCCTGCAGTTTGGGAATTGTCCCGGCATGGTGGAGCAGTGAGCTCCAAGTGGATGCTGTACTCACACCACCTGAACAGATGTTCCAGGTGAATGCCAAGCCCTACCCTGACTACCCAGGGGCCAGTCAATGGTATGCTGTCCAGGGCTGCATTCACCTCAAAGGTTTTTAGTGTTCATTTATGTCCTTCTGTGTTCCCCCACGTACTGCTATCCCCAACTAATTTTGTGGTTTGTGAGTTGATGGGGTACCCCACTTGCTCCAGAAAAGCCCTGGGAAATGACACTATCCAACCAGAGGTATATGCCCAAGTACACTGACAGACAGGGTAAGCAGACACTGAGATCTGTGCTCAATGAGAGTAATAGGAAGGACCAAGCAATCTTCTTAGCTCGGTTCTGGTGCTCTCAAACCCTGTCCTCTCAGAAAACTACATGCAATGGGCCTGGCCCCTCACTACAGAACACAGCACTTCCAGGCACTACACAGCCTGAGGTCTCTGCTACTTAAACTTCCCCCAGAGTCTGTGCCTGGATCACCCCTACAACCACCGCCTATCCAGTCACTATGGCAGGGTGGCCAAGAGGCCCTGAAATGTGATCCTGTGATCTCTGATCCCTGGAACAGCTCAGTCTCAAACAACAAGCCCTCTCTCAAAATGACTCCTGTTCTTAATGCTTCAGGATATGGCAAGTGCTGCAGTAGACTTCTTGTCCAAAGCCAGCCTGCCATGCAAGAGCAGTGACTTTCATAGCATTTGGATACACCAGTGCCCGACAAGGAATATACACATGTATTGCAGATCTGTACCTACCTAGGAAACACAATAAATAAAGTATTAAATAAAAAAAAGAAGGTAGGAGTCACTCTCAGACTGAAATGCTATGCTAGATTTACAGTTTGCCGGAACCCTAGGTTTTTCCTGGGACCTTGTCTATTATTGGGGAAGCTGTTGGTCCTCCCTGGACTCACCCTGTGCTCACAGAGTCAAGTTCCCCTTCTTCCAGGGAACTCGGGTTGCCATTGCAAAGCGCTTTATTCCTTTGCCTGCGCTAGTCTTCTGTGTTTGTGTGATTGTTATCTTTCCTCTTACCTGTTACTTGATTTCCCAACCTCTTCTCTTTCTTCTGATCACCAAGTACGTGTCTCTCTGTTGTTGCAATTCTGGGGCACAAGCAGAAGTGACGCACTGCTATCTGCTGCCACTCTGCTGTCCTGACTCTTGCCCATACTTTTTGTTTTAAACAAAGAATGACACACCAAGGAGAAATGGCAAGACAAAAGACAAGGCGAGGAAACGTGTGAGAAAATGACTATGAACTTTATGGGGGAAAGTAAGAGGGGATAAAGGCTATTTTGCAGGCTATTTGGTCATGTTCATTGCAAAATTAATTTGTCTCTGATGATAAGAATTTCCTGGTCCCTAAGGATTTTTCTCTTTTTGAAAGTATGATCTGCTTTTACATAGAAGAGAAAACGTCAGAACTTCCTTTGTGTATCTCTTATTTCTCAAGCTTTTTCATTTTGAAACAATCCATTTGTCAGCTGGCATGCCTTCGGGTAGCACGCCTGAGCACACCCCTTTAGGTCTCAGAACCTACTTTCTGGACTTTCGAGCCTCTGCTCGTTGCTCCAGTTCAGATCCTACAGTTCAGATCCTGTGATGAGAGTCTGTTTGCCACTTTTTGCCAATAACAAATAACATAGAATAATCTAGAGAGCCACACTGAGGTAGGACTAGAGTAAAATGACCAAGGAAACAGTGTCAAAACATTCGAAAGGCACTGGACACTCAGAGGTGCCCAGCCCTGTGCTGGCACTACACTGAAAGGGCATCCCTCCAGCGTCACACCCTGGGAAGCTCACCCGCCTCTTCATATGCTGGCCCTGGGATGTGAGGAATTTGTGTGTGTGTGTGTGTGTGTGTGTGTGTGTGTGTGTGTGGCCAGCTCAGCTCACTCCTGCGGTGGGTTGAGCACTGGAGGTGGTGGTGCCAGGGATTGAACTGTGGTCCCTGAGCTCCTTGCCTAAGCTTGCCTAAGCAGGTGCTTTAGATTGCTAAGCTATCTCGCTGGCCTCAAATTTGTGCCTTTTAAAAAATTTTTAACTTTTATTTTTCATTTAAAAATTAATTTTAAGGGCTGGGGATATAGCCCTGTGGCACAAGTGCCTGCCTGGTAAGTGCAAGGTCCTGAGTTGAAACCCTAGCCCCATAAAAAAAAAAATAATAATAATAATAATAATAAATAAATAAATTTTGTTGGTATATTTTGAAATACATAATGATCACATTTATATTTATCATGGTAAATTTGAACCTGTGCAAATCTTCCTTCTTTCCCATTCTCCTGCCCTCCCCTCTCCTCTTCTTCTGCTCCTTATTTACAAAAGTTCTGCTTCCATTTATTCCCATTGTTTTCCCCTTTGTTCTTTTCTCCCCTCCCTTCTACTTTATTTTTATTCCCATTGGAACATTTTATTCCTGCTTCCCAATATTGATCATCCAATTGATCCTTATTTATGTTTTTAGTTTCTCACACAAGAGAAACAATGCAAAAAGAGAGAGAGAGAGAAACAATGCAGTATTTAAACCCATGTGGCCAATTTATTTCACTTAAAAGTACAGTCTCAAAGTGCATCTATTTGCCAAATGCCTCAGCTATTTTTCTCTCGTTGCTGGGACAAAATACCTGGCATCCGAAGTTAAGGAAGTAAAGGTTTATTTAGCTCAGTTAGTGGAGGTTTCAGTCTATGCTTGGCTGGCTCCAAGGCAGAGGAACACACGGCAGAGGGCAGCAGTTCCTGTTGGTGGAAAACCGCAAGAGCAAAAGGAAAAGGGAAGAGCGAAGGCAACAACGGCAACAAAGAGCAAGTCTGTCTGTCTTCTGCTGCATTCCGGCTATCCATCTATCTAGGGAGGTGTAGCACTCACACCCATAACCCCAGCCCTGGATCAGGAATCAATCACAACCTCTAGAAGTTCACCCCATGACCCGAGGCTTTTGGGGGATGACTAAACATAAAACCAGAACACCGGGGCCCGGCAGGATGGCTCAGTGGTCTAAAGCACCTGCTTAGGAAAGCTTAGGCAGCTGCGAGGACTGCGGTTCCCTCCCTGGCACCACATGCTGCACCAGCCCTGCCCTCAGGGCAGGCTGAGCTGGCCATAAAAATAAATAAACAAACAAATGAAAGTTCTGAAACAAGAAAAAAAAAAATTCTCTAAAAAAACCCCCAAAAAACAAACAAACAAAAAAAAAACCATTAACACCTAAAAATGTGTTGCTTAACCCTTATGGCAGAATACCATATTTTCTTTATATATTCATCTGTTGATGGGTATTTAGACCTCTTCCAAGATTTAACTATTACAAAATGGGCTGCTATAAAAATAGGTGTGCTTATATCATTCTTGTATGATGATTTTAGGAAAGATAACTAGGAGGGGGATAACTGGGTACTTTTAGGTGTTTTCCTAGGAGTCCACACAGTGATTTCCATATTGGTTGTACCAGTTTACACTGCCACTAACAATGAAAAGTGTTCAATTTCCCCCCATAGCCCCTTCAGTATTTGTTATTGGTTGGTTTCTTTTGTTTTCTTTCTTTCTTTCTTTCTTTCTTTTTTGGCCAGATCAACCCAACCTGGGAGTGGGTCTGTCACCCATGTGGTACTAGGGATTAAAACTCGGTCCCTGCACTTGCCTAAGCTTGCCTAAGCAAGCATGTTAGCCTACTGAGCTATCCTCACCAGCCCTGGCTGGTTTTTTGATGGTAGGCATTCTTTCTGGAATGAGATGGAATTTCAGTGTTGTTTTCATTTATATTTCTTGAATAATCAGTGATGTTGAATTTTTTTATATACTTATTTGCTATTTGTACTTCTTCATCTGAGAAGTGTATACTCACTTCATGTGGTCATTTTGGTTTTGGGTCTTTCAATTTGGGAGTCTGATTTTTTTTTTTTTTAGTCCTTTGTATATTCTAGATATTAGTCCTTTGAGGAATAGCTGATAAAAATGTTTTCTTTTTAGTTAGTTAGTTTCCTTTCTTTTTTTTTATTTTTTAATTTTTTTATTTTTTATTTATTTATTTTTCCTTGTTTCAGAACTTTTGTTTGTTTATTTTTATGGCCGGCTCAGCCTGCCCTGAGGGCAGGGCTGGTGCAGCATGTGGTGCTGAGGATCAAACTGCGGTCTCTGCAGCCGCCTGCAGGTGCTTTAGACCACTGAGCCATCCCTCCGAGCCCCTCCGTTCTTTTTTTGTGTAAGTTCTCACTACGCAGCCCAGACTCATAGTGATCATCCTGTTTTCAGCCTCCCTAGTGCTGGGATTACAGGCATGCACCACCACGCCTGGACTCCATTGCTGGCTCAGTGTTTGGGGCAGGTCCCGTGCAGCATGCAGTGCCAAGGATCAAACCCTGAAAAATGTCTTTCTATTCTGTGGGTTGTTTCTTCATTTATTCAATGGTTTCTTTTGATATGAAAAAGCTTTTTTAATATGATAAGATCCCAGTCATTGATTCTTTGTAATATTTCTGATGTGATTGAGGCTTTGTTTATAAAGTCTTCGCCTAAACCTCTATGTTCAAGAGTATTTATTTACATTCCAGTGGACCATTTCTGGTTTAATATTTAAATACCAATCCATTTAAATTCTCGTTTAGTGCATAGTGAGAAATATGGGTCGAGGTTTAATCTTACCTATGTGGAAAGCCAGTTTTTTCAGTACTATTTATTAAAGATGTTATCTTTCTTCCAGTCAAGGTGTTTGTAGTTTGTGTCAAAGATAAGGTAGCTGGGTGTGTTTGGAGCTGTTTCTGAATCATCTATCTTGTTACATTGATCTTTAGGTCTATTTCTTCCAGTGCCATGTTGTTGTTGTTTTTTTTTTAATCACAGTAGCTTTGTAATATGACTTCAGAGTGGGAATTATGTTATATCTTGCCTTGCCTTTGTTGGTATTGCTGTTCCAGGGCACTTCTAGCACCACAGAGATTTTAGGATTGCTTTCTCTAGTTCTGTGAGCTGTGCTATTGGTATTTTGATTTGAACTGCATGAAATCAGTTGACATGTATGACAGTTTTCAAAATGGCCATGTTACTGCATTGTTCTACCTGTCCATGAACAAGGGCTGTCTTTCACTTTCTGATATCCTGTTTAATCTCCCCTTTCAGAATGCTTTAGTTTTCAGTGTATAGGGTTTTTTTTTTTTTCATTTTCTTCATTAAGTTGATTTCTAACTATTTGATTTTTACTGATGCTATTGTGAAATGTATTGTTCTCCTAATTTCTCTGTCGGTGAGTTTGTTATTTGTATACAGGAATGCTATTAATTTTTTAATACTGACTTTGTATCCTGTTATGCTGCTCAATTTGATCATTAATTCTGGGAGTATTTTGGTGGAGTTCTGGTGGTCTTACATGAGGAATACTATGTCATCCACAAATGACGATAATTTAACTTTTTATTTCCTATCCATATTTTCTTTCATTTTTTCCTTTGTGCAGTTAGTGGCAATATATTTCTGGCTGAGGTTTCCAGAAATATATTGAACAGGAGTGGTCATAGTAGAAACACTAAAATACATAAAACAAAAAGGAAAGAATTAAGGGAAGAAATGGTTCAACAATAAAGATTGAAATATTCAATAACCCATTTTCAGGAATGGATGGAGGGCTGGCAAGATGGCTCAGTGGTCTAAAGTGCCTGCTTAGGTAAACTTACGCAACCACAGGGACTGTGGTTTGATCCCTAGCACATATCTTTATAGAACATAAGTTACACATAAAACTAGTTTTGACATGTGCCAACCCTGCCACCTGGGCACATTGAGCCAGCCACCCAGACCAGATGTAGTGGCACAGGCCTGTAATACCTGCGCCAGGAAGGCTGAAAACAGGAGGATCACTGTGAGTCTGATCTGTGTAGTGAGACCTTATACCAATCTAAAGAAACTAGTTTTGATGTAGTTTGTCAGACTATAATAGAGTGGAAATATAAATCAATAAAAGAAATTCCTGGAAACACAATTTGTGATCTTAACACACATTTAAACAACCAATGGAATAAGTTAGAAACCACAAAGCAAATTAGATTTACCTTGAATATATATATATATATATATATATATATATATATATATATAAACAAAACTTAAAAGTTGCAGGAAAACAGTGCTCAAAGGGAAATTCACAAATGCAAACACCCCCCCCCCCCATCTTACAAGATGATGGGTGAAAAAGATGAGAAGCCAAATACTAAAGAGAAAGAACCCGAAGCCAAAAAAGCTGTTGCCAGTGGTACTGGTTAAAAGGGTAAGGTGAAGGCAAAACAGTCCAAGAAGGGGAACCGCACTACAGCCAAAATCCTGTACTGGTTAGAGGAATTGGCGGATAGTCCTGATCTGCTATGTATTCCAGAAAGGCTTTGTACAAGAGAAAGTACTCAGTTGATAAATCAAAGGTTGAGAAGAAAAAAAGGAGAGAGTTCTTGCTATGATCACAAAACCAATCAGTGGGGACAAGAATGGAGGTACCGAGGTGGTTAAGCTTCAAAAAATGCCAAGATACTCCCCTATCAAAAATGTGCTCTGAAAGCTCTTGAGCCACAGCAAGAGACCCTTTGGTCAGCACGTAAGGAAACTTTGAGCTAGCATTACTCCTGGCACCATCTTCATCATTCTTACCAGGTGTCCCTCAGGTAAGAAAGTGGTCCTCCTGCAGCAGCTGGACAGTAGCTTGCTACTTGTGACTAGGACTCTTAGCCTTAATTGTGTTCCTCTCTGAAGAACACACCAGAAATTTATCACTGCCACCTCTACAAGAATTGATAACAGCAAGGTGAAAATCTCCAAACACTTCACTGATACTTACTTAAAAAAGAAGCTGTTGAAACCCAGACACTAGGAGGGCGAGATCTTCAACACCAAGAGATAGATACCAGATTTCAGAGCAGCACAAGGTGGATCAGAAAGTGGTGGACTCGCAGATTTTAGCAAAAAAATCAAAGCTATGCTTTAGCTCCGAGGCTATCTGCAATCCATTTTTGCTCTGACAAATGGAATTGATCCTCATAAACTAGTGTGTTAAATTTCTAACTAAGAACCTAATTAAATAACTGATACATTTTTTAAAAATTTTTTTTTTATTTATTATTTTTATTCTTGTTTCAGAACCTTTGTTTGTTTATTCACTCATTTTTATGGCCGGCTCAGCCCACCCCAAGGTCAGGGCTGGCGCAGCATGTGGTGCCGGGGATCGAACCGCAGTCCCTGAAGCCGCCCAAGCTACCCCAAGCAGGCGCTTTAGACCACTGAGCCATCCCGCCGGGCCCAACTGATACATTTAAAAAAATAAATGCAAACACCTCTTTGTGAAGAAAGATCTCAAATGTATCTCACACTGGCATCTTAAACTACTAGAAAAAGAAGAGCAAAATTAACTTAAAGCAACTACAGGGAAGAGAATAACAAGGATTTGAGCAGAGATGAATGAAATAGAAAAGAAAGTTTAAATATCAATTAAGTCTTAAGTTGGCCTTTTTTGAAGAGATCATTGAAATTGCTAAACCTTTTGTGACTAAGAGAAAAGGTGGATTTTTTTTTTTGTACCAGGGATTGAACTCAGGACCGTGCACTTGCCAAACAGGTGCTTATGCCACTGAGCTATATTCCTATCCCCTTAAATTAAAAAAAAAAGAAAAAAGAAGATTCAAATTTCTAAAATAAAAATGGCATTAGGGACATTGTTACCAATTTTGTATAAATTAAGTTTTGCAAAAAAAAATTTTTTAATATATTTGGTTGTTACAGGGTCTCATCACATAGATGAAACTCATAGTGCTCTTCCTCTTTTCAGCCCTTCCAGCACTGGAATTACAGGTGCGTGCCATCACACCCAATTTCTGGCCAGCTCAGTCCACCTTGGGAGCAGGGCTGGCACAGCATGTGGTGCCAGTGGTCAAACCGTGGTGCCTGTGCTTGTTTAAGCTTGTCTAAGCAGGTGCTTTAGTCCACTGAGCTATCTCACCAGTCCAAAATGTTTTTAAGTTCTTTAAATTTTTTTTTATTTTTTAAAGAGAATATAAAATAGTATTCAAACAGAAAAAAATAAAAATGATACAGACTTTCACTAAACAGAAAATTATGAATTTGACAGTATTTGTGGTATTGCATAGTGTTGTTTTCAAATTAATTACTTAGACTACCAGATACGTGCGTTAAAAATTGGAAGAAGAAATAAAAAGTGGGGCCAGGGAGATAGCACCATGGTACAAGTGGTTGCCTGGCAAGGGCAAAGTCATGAGTTTGAACCCCAGTCCTGAAAAAAAAAAAAAAGAAAGAAAAAAAAGGAATAAAGAGAAAAAAAGCTACAAGAAATTAAGAAGAAAGGGTCTGTGTGATAATTCAGTAAAATAAGCACCTGCTTGGCAAAGCAGGGACTGGTGTTCAAACCTTGGCACAATAGGAGGCACCAGCCATGCCCCTGGGCACACTGAGTCATCCACAGAGACCAGGCCTGGTGGCACAAGCCTGTAATCCCAGTGCTGGGGAGGCTGAAAACACAAGAATCACTACAAGTATGAGATACATAGTGAGACCCTGTATCAAATACATGAAAGAAAGAAAGAAAGAAAAAGAAGGAAGGACGGAAAGAAGGAAGGAAGGAAGGAAAAGGGTAGAGGAAGGAAGAAAAGGGTAAAAATTGAAAAAAAGAAGGCAAAAATAATTAAGCATTAACTGTTCTTTTCCACAGACCAGCAGGAATCCATAGTACAATTAGTCAGTTATCCAGACTACCCTGCTTATGTACGTAGATATATCTCTTGTCTCAGTTACTTTTCTCTCATTGTTGAGACAAAATACCAGACTCCCAAAGTAAAGGAAGAAAAGATTATTCAGCTCATAGTTAGTGGAAGTTTCAGTCCATATTTGGCTGACTCCAAGGTAGAGCGGCACAGGCAGAGCAGCAGTTCATGGCAGTGGAAAACAGCAAAGAGCCAAGGGAGGGACAGCGCCTATGGAAACTAGCAAGCCTCTCTCCCTTCTTCATATTGTATTCAGGCTATCTGCCCCTGGGCCAGTGTAGCATGTCCCAAGGCTGGTGTAACACTCACACCCATAATCCCAGCATTAGATCATGAATCCTTCACAGATCTAAAAGGTTATCCGACTGACTGCATGAGGCTTTGAGAAGGACAACTAAACACAAACCATTGCATCTCCTAAATTCTTAGTAATACAAAAACCACTAAAATTGACGGCAGAAGAAATAGAAAGTTTAAAGAGGCCTGTAGCGAATTAAGAATTCAGCCTAGTTATTTCAAATTTCTTAAAAAGAAAAGTCCAGAACCAGATGAATTCCCCAGTGAATTTCATCAAACATTTATGCAATCAACACCAATTCTTCCCAAACTTTTCTTTAAAAAATGTAGTGGAAATAATGTTTTAAACTCATTGCATGAGGTTGATAGTACTTTATACTGAAGCTGGTAATTCTGTGCCAAGTGAGCTTGTAGTTTCATGATGTTGAAGGATGAAATTTGTGAATGAAAAGAGGAACTAAATGAGGAGAGAAATATCTCTTTTTCTGAGTGAAAGGTCCAAACTGTTTTCTTTGTCCTGCCACTATATGAATAAGCAAAGAACAGGAAAAATCTCATGTCAGAGAAAATGAGTGTGAAGGGCACTGGTTATTTTGTATTTCTAAGGCTTTTTATAGTCCAATCCAGAGACAGGGGAAATCTGTTAAATAACATAACATATCCTGCAGAAGAACTTTCTTCTTGGGAAGAAAGATCTCTTCATTCTAGCCTAACATCTTTTGTTCTTGTTCTCCTTTCCATTTTTAAGATTCACTCACTGCTTGAATTAGCTATATTCTTTTATTTACCTCTTTTTTAGACTCCCTGAGTGCCTATTTATAAGCTAAATAATAAACTATCACACTCACCACTTCTGATGAAGTATCCTTACCTGCCATTAAGGGTGCACGAATGAAGATGAAATCTAGCTTCTTCCTGATGAAAGGGGTCAGTACAGGGGACCAGCATTCAGGGATTTTCTTCAGACAGCTAATTTAAGGAGCCCTTAAAAGAAATCAGGCTAGGGTTCAGCAGTGGTGGACTCTCCCCTGAGGGTCAGTGTAACAGATCTCAGTAAAAGAAGCCCAGCATATGTATCACTGGCTCCTGCTGCATGATCATTTGGAGCCTGACAGTCTCTAAGTGAGAAGAAACAAGTTTCATCAAGAGATTAGGAATGTATATCCCTAATTTGGACAGGAGTCTTCCCAGATAATTATTGGTAAGAAGCATTCATTCATACAGCATTCCAAAGAGACTTAGCCTTAGTGTGTAAGATGTTTCTTACTTGTATCAGCACTAGGGGAAGCAAAGTGGGTCAGGGGAGGTGAGTGATCTTTCTGAAATGTCCCTGTGAAGTTTCATTCATCCATTCATTTTTTTCCTGGTGATTATGGCCCCTAGGCTTAATGGAAGTGGTTAAATTCCAGGGCCTGAGAGATTTCCTACATGACAGCAGTCATGGAGGGGGTGGGGTGTCTGTGTCTTAGTGACCTTCTTATTGCTTGGACAAAATACCAGACACCCACAAGCCCACAAGGTAGAGGAGGAAAGATTTGTTTCAGCTCACATCTCTTTAGAGGTTTCAGCCTGTACGTGGCTGACTCCAAGGCAGAGAAGACACAGCCCATGACAAGGCAGGCAGAAGCAGCAGACTTCCTGTCCTGTTGGGAGCTGCAGGAAGCCAGGCAATTGATCAAGTGTGTATAGGTAGGACTGGGCCTCAGTGCCTAAAGCAAACAGGCTACCCCAATGCTGAGAAAAAATATCCTGTCTGGTTCAGGCCAGCTAAGTAAAAAGGTCACCAAGCAACCTTGTGTCATGTGATACAAACTTTGCAAAAGTATAAATAAAGGATCATTTTTGCGTGTGTTGGGTTAGTCTTGCCCATCAGGCAGCATGGCGACCACCTAGCCCAGCTTTTCATCTTGTCTGTCTTTCTCATTCCTATCGCTGTGTCTCCCTGGGGTAGAACCATTTGCAATAAGACCAACAGATCCCTACAGTGTCCCTTTAATCTCTTCAGGCTATAAGCCTGTTGGTTGGTGCCACCGACACCCAGGGTGGAGCTTCCTATCACCTGCATCCAGAATGATGCTAAGTCAATCAGTGAACCAATCCAGGTATCACACCCCCACAATCCACGTTCACACGCCCTCAGTGTAAGCCACCTCCTGAAAACCTCACCTATGAACAAAAAGCCCCATCTTCAAACACATGGGGCTTTGAGGCGACATTTTGATACAAGCCACAACAGGGAGCCATTGTCACTCTGAAGTCTCCTAGGAAGTCTGAGTTTGGAGAAAATCTGTGAAGTTGAGCTCTTTATCATCTCTGAAGATTTCGCTGCCCTGCAAGGAGACGCTTCCACCCAATTAGTCGAATCTGCACATACTAAGAGGTACTGGATCCCTTTACTTTTGGAAATGTCTTAGTTATGTTCTCTTTGCTGAGATGCAATACCTGTAATTCTGGGCAAGAATAGCATACTATGGCTTTCTGTGTGTAGAGGTTTCAGTTCCCAGTTGGCTGACTACAAGGAAGGGCAATGTGGCAGACAGGCTTGCTTATGGCGTGGCAATTGTTAAAGTTTTCAGCAGCGCAGAGAAGCCGAAGTAAAAGAAAGAAGGGGGGCCTTACCTCTGAGGACTCAGAGAGAACCTGGGGGACATTTGGAAGGTCTTCTGACCTGAGACAAAGTGTTGTTGGGGTTATGTGGATTTTTGCCAGGGGCAGCGTTGGAGGGGTTCAGCTTGGCAACACCTGAGGAGCTGATTGGGGCCTCCTTTGTGGCATGGGAAAGGTGAAAGGAAATTGTAGGACTGGGGTGGGGAAGAAGGAGGAGTTGGTTTCTGGGAGGACAAGCTCCCTGGGCTTCAAGCCATGTTAGATGACCACTATAATAATTCAGCCATTCATACTCAGGCTGGAAGCTATCAGCAATAGGCATCAGAGTGAAGGATCATGGGAGCAGGGAGGCAGAAGGCCATTCTAGGCCATGCCCTGAGCGAGCTGCCACCTCCTCCCAATATCACATTTGCTCTGAACACATCAGTGGATTACTCCACTAGTACATATTGCACTCCCATGATACACTCGCCTCCCTAAAGTTCCACCTGTGAGCCCATAAGTGTCGGGGAGACACCTAAAATATAAATGACAACAGGGCATGAGGGTCAAGTCTGTCTCTTCGTCTTCCCCTGAATATTCCCCATTTCACTGGCTACAGTGGCAGCGGAGGTGTGTATGCAATCTAGTTACTCAGAAGGTTGTCTTGTAAAAACACATCTCAGAGGCTTGTACAGCTTGAGACATGAAAGAGTCCCTTAAGGGTCCCTTACTCATAAGTAATGCCTGGGTCCTTTCAGAAGGTGTTTCCTAAAGAGTTTAATGATTTTCCATTGGCTGGCTGCAATGATAAGCAGTTTCTCACCCTCTTCTTGAAACCACCAAGCAGTGCAGAGCTGATACCACAGGACAGGGCCATATGTGACTCAGCTCTTGTATAATCAGGCTTGGCAACCCCGGGGGCTGTTCCCCAACCACAAGTCTGCCCTGGTCCCTAGATCAACCCACTCAGTTACCCTGTGCAAGCTCATCCATTCCCTTTTGGTGCCCTCTGTCATGCATAGCCACCACTTCAGAAGGGAGACACAGAGGGCAAAAGGTGAGCTACTTCCTTGTGACATTTGATAAAGGATGCATTTGCCAACAGGAACTCTCTTCCAGACAGCAGCCTGGGCATGTAGCATCAAGAAAAGCATATTTAAAGTGAGTATAAATATTAACCCCTTAGTTTTTTTTTTTTTATTTTTTTATTGAGATCTCCTGCTCTTGTAAGGGCTATGAGCTCCACCAGCTAGGCACTAGCTCCAGGAGTCATAGGGGAGCTTTCAAGGGTGGCTCATAAATTTACCACAGCGCATCTTGCCTTTCACACTCCACTTACTACTTGTAAGATTTTGTTACAGAAAAAAATCATGCCAAAGTTGGCTATGGATGTCTTCTCCAGCTGCATAGGTGTGGGATCTAAGGTCTTCTTTCTTTCTGGGAGGAAAGTGGCAGAGTTTGAAGAGGAGCACATCATTAGACAACTAGTCCTTCTAAAAGCAATGCCTGATATTTAAGAAGGTGCTTATTGGTGAGCCATAAGTTTCTTCAAGCAGAGAGAAATCCAGGCCACATTAAGAGGAGTGAAAGCAGTAAGATACTTTCCTAAGGTTGGTTTAAAGGCTTCTGGAACCAGAAGGACCATGGCTGTCACTCTTTGAAGTCAGGCTGGTCAACTGTTAGCTATTATATCTAGTTCCCAGCTCAAATATCCTACTGGCTGTTGCACAGGTCCTTGGTCCTGGTTAAGACTTTCAGGGTCATTGCGCTCCTCTCGTAAACATGCAAGTGAAAGCATGGTCGTATGGGGAAACTTAATGCAGGGGTAAGCAAAAAGTTGAAAGCCTGCCGAGAGCTTGGTTCTCAAACTAAAACGTGAATATTACACTTCCAAGTTTCTCGGTCTTATAAAGAGTCTTTGCTATCTCACCATAAAATGCAGTCCAGAGATGATAAAAGCCTGTGGTGTACATCAACCTCCAAGTTGTTTGAATGCTCTTGGAAAGGGAAAGGAACCTACCAGTTTAATAGCCTTTTCCCCTTAACCCTTGGGCTTTCCAGGAGAACGTTAGGCCAAGGTATTTTATAGCGAGACTACAGAGTTGCTCATTAAATCAAGAAGCCTTATGTTGTCTCTCAGCTAAAAGGTTCCACAGATGCCGGGCGTGGTGGCTCACGCCTGTAATCCCAGCACTCAGGAGGGTGAGGCAGGAGGATTGGTGCGAGTTGGAGACCAGCCTGGGCTACAAAAGTGAGCTCAAGGCCAGCCTTAACTGCATAATGAGACCCTGTCTCAAAAAGACAAATAAATAAATAAATAAATAAATAAATAAATAAATAAATAAATAAAAGGTTCCACAGGACTTGGGTACCTTGGCTTGAGAGTTCCTCAGAAGGAACTGTCATCCACTACTTATTTATTTATTCATTCATTCATTCATTCATTCATTCATCCATTTTTATGTATTTGGTACAGGGTCTCACTACGTAGCTCGGACTCGTAGTGATCCTCCTGCTTTTCAGCCTCCCTGGCACTAGGTTTATAGACACACATCATCATGCCAGGACTGGGTGGCTGGCTCAGCATATCCAGGGGTGGGACCAGTGCAGCCCGGTCCGTGCACTCGTGGGCACTTAGTCCACTGGGCTATGTCACTGGCCTTTGTCACCCACAATTTAAAGTACTCTAGTCAAGAGGGTGCTAAAGTGAGACAAGTCTTTAGAGAGGCCTCCTCCAGATGAGTGAGGGCTGCCTCTAAACCCTCGTGGAAACACTGTCCACGTTGTGTCAGTAGCTCCATCAGAGGGATCTTCAAAGGCAGAAAGGAATTGTGCATCACGTTGGAAGGGTATGCAGAAAAGCAGATCTTTCAAATCTAAGACGAGGAGCTCTCCAACATCTCTAGGAATCTAGGATAAAGGGGCATGCAGGTTAGGCACCACCGGGTGTAGAGGCACAAGCGCTGCATTTACCACATGGGAACCTTAAAGAGGCTTCCAGTCTCAGTAGGCTTTCTGAACATCAAAGCTAAGTGCGTTGCCAGGCCTGCGACAAGGTTGGAGGGAGCCACGGGCCATGAAGTTGCGCATCGCTGGCAGAAATCCCTGTTTGGCCTCCAGGCTCAGAAGATGTTCCCTTTGGCGAGAAGAGGAAGTCTGGCGCTTTACAGGAAGGCCCTGCACAGCCATTGCCCAATAGCCCATGCTATTTTTCCCTGAACAGTTCTGACTTCTGGATTAATCTCTATCATCACTAGAGAAAGGGAGAATGCTGATCTGGAGGCAGATGAATTAATATTGTTTACAGGAGGTAGGATACAGTGCTTGGGCTCTCTGGCCTCATTAGACAACCACCAGTGAACAGAAAATCATCCCAACTGCAGTTAACATACTGAAAAATACCTGACTGCAGGTTTTAGAGGTACTCCTCTCAGAGTTGAATGAGGAGGTTGGGCCAGGACTGTAGAGAACAGACGCAGTGACTCCAGTGTTCTGACGGAGGCTCCCCTCCTCCCTTCTATAGCTAAAATCATCAGATTTCTAGGCAGTCCTGATAATTCAATGTACAGTTACCTATACTGAGCACTCTGGGTCCTCGTGGTCCTGTCAGGAGGAGTTGGACCTTGGAGACCTTCGCCTCTGAAGGCAATTCTGCTTCAGTGATTCCCGCTAGAAACTAGGCAGGGGGTGGCTAGCTCCTTGTCCTTTTGGTGGTGACCATCATTGCAGTCTCTATGGAAGTCCTGGCTTTCTACAACTGTAGCACGCTGGCAAAATGTTTTCAGAACCCTGGCAATCCTGTCCCCCCCGACCCCCAGTGTACTTCTGCTTTTTCTGATCCAGGTTCTCTGTAGTTAGCCTCTGCCAAGTCCACCATGAAAGACTTCAATGTCATTCTTAACTAAGACATCTAGAGTTAACAGAACCAAATGCCTTTTTTGTGACATTCTTCTGTATCTGGGGCCAAGTGGTTGATAAATTTATCACTCAAGGATACACTGATCACAGGCTCCTCTACTGAGTTTGGAGACTGAAAGGTATATTTAGTTAAAGCCTGGAGTCTTGGTCAGAAGGCTGAGGGAATCTCTTGATAGCCATGATCAGAGGTTGGTAACTTGGAATAACTGAGTGGCTTAGAGAACTTCCTCTGCGATCTCTCATGAGTGCAGGACTGGAAGCGTTTACAACCCTATGCATCACTATCATCATCGGGGTCCCAGAGGATGTTCTCTCCCTGGATTGCTGGTATCCCTGTGGGTTAAGGTTTCCCCCCAGCCTTAGTTGCTCAGGCTTCTTACCATGAATTACATGTAATTTACCTCCAAAACCTCTGCCAACTCTAAAGCCACTTGTTTTTCTTAAATTAGGGGGTGATGTCTGATTTTAAAAAAGTATAATAGTAGCTGGGTGTGGTGGTGCATGCCTGTAATCACAGCACTTGGGAGGCCGAGACAGGAGGATTGGTTCGAGTTTGAGACCACCCTGGACTACAAAAGTGGGCTCAAGGCCAGCCTGAACTGCATAGCAGGATCCTGTCTCAAAAAGACAAAATAAAAATAAAAATAAAAAGCATAATAACCTTTCAAGTTAGCTCAAAAGATTGAATTAAACCTTAAAGCATCTCTATGTACTTACCAGGATCATTAAGCAAGTTCCCTAAATCCTGTTTGATTTGTCTTAGGTCTTCCAAGGAAGACATCATGTGGATGTGGAGAATGCCACATTTTCCCCTGGCCACTTCCTAAAGAAAGTATAGGCTCCCATTTGGAGGCTTCTCTCAAGCTCTGGCTGCTTTTGCTCTCTTGTGCCACTTTGCACTTGTTGCCCCTGTTCCATTCCACCTTGCCTCAGGGCCAGCTGATTATGGAGTGGAACCTCCACAAACTATGAGAGAAATAAAACTTTTCCTTCCTGAACTTTGGGTCTCAGGTATTTTTGTCTCAGCAACAAGAGAAAAGTAAAGAAGAGAGATTTCGGGCACTGGGGGAGGCTGAAGAAAAGCAGAATTATAATGATGGCATTCTTTAATGACTTTTGGGGTTCCTGGAGTTGGCCTTGTAATCTGATGAAATCTGAAGACGCCATGGTTGCTCCTTCCACTTCTGTGGTAAATACTGATAATCCTTGGCCGGAATTGTTTAACCTAATATGGCATGCCAATCCATTTGGTAATCCTAATTCACCACTTGTGAGATGTCAGGAATTTAGTGGCTCCATACGTGGAGGTTAGGAATTTTTTTTGGCAGAATAGCAAATATAGTGAAGCTAGCTGGTTGGTCTTAGCATCCCTGGACAAAGTAGTAAAAGAAAACAATGAGCCCAAAATATCCCTAAGCAATTTAAAGTCTTCTGCCTTGAAGACAAATTATTACAGAAAATAAAGAGCTGAAAGATTCAAATTCCCTACTCCAGACACAGGTGAGAAATTTAAAGGTCTCTACTTCCACATGTGTCCTGAAAGAAAATCTCTTTTGACCAAAAGGTTGAGTTTGCAGAAACCCAAACACAGACCCTCATAATTCCATTGGCTGAACAACATGTAAGCTTAGTGCTCAGCTTTGGAGAGTATGTGAAGCAAAAGTGAGGGCATTGATTGGGAAGTAATGGAAGCCCATAAAATGGGATGGAGAGAGAGAGAGAGAGAGAGAGAGAGAGAGAGAGAGAGAGAGAGAGAGAGAGAGAGAGAAGAAAGAGTTGAGAAGCCAGAGCAATGAAAGATATTAGTCCTTGTTAAGCTTGGTAATGAGTTAAGGGAAAAATTTACCCAAGGGCCATCTGTCTTGGAAGGCTAACAGTGTCAAAAACTAAAATTACTCCTTTACCACTAGCGAATCAAATTTTCCATCCGACGAAACTGAGATAAAGCTGGTGAGCATTTCTTCCCACACACTAGGAAGGGGAATGGGGCCAGACTGCCTGGTGAAAGCCGTCCTCTAAATCTTTTAGAGGAGCCGGGTGTGGTGGCACACGCCTGTAATCCCAGCACTCGGGAGGCTGAGGCAGGAGGATCGCTGTGAGTTCGAGGCCAGCCTGGGCTACAAAAGTGAGCTCAAGGCCAGCCTGACCTGCATAGGGAGACCCTATCTCAAAAAGACACACACACACACACACACACACACACACACACACACACACACAATAAATTAAATAAATAAATAAATACATCTTTTAGAGGAGCAGGAGCACTAGTCACCTTCTTTAATTGACTCAGTTGTTGTATGAGTCATATTGTTTTCTAAATCTACTCTACCACCAGGAAAATGACAGAAGAGACATAAGACTGTAAGGCTGCCCAATAGAAGTCAGAAAGTGCAAATTCCTTCTAAGTCTTAAGTGAAATCATGGTTAATAAGCATATGTTGCCAAAGAGAAAGACAAACTCCCTACTGGGCTCTTACCTCCTATTAATCTTGGATCTTGACAGAGCCTGCAAAATACAACACAAGTAAGTCTGCGCAACCAAGCCTGCAGTCTCACAAAGCCAAAGAGTGAAGAAAAGAAGCAACTTGGGAGAGTATTTATTGGAAATAAGAGAAGCAGCTCCAGCCTAGGAAGGGATTCCAAATGGTAAGCCCAATTTTTATTTTCTCTTGCTCTTCTAAGGAATAAATATGGAAGAAAGCTCATTTCAAAGAACATGATTTCAAAGAAAACTAGTTATTTCATATTTCTGATGCTTCTTGAAGACTAGTCTAGAGGTAAGGAAGAACAGTCAACTAGTTTAGCACACACTGCCTGGGAGAAACCATCTTTATCTTCATTCTTTTTGAAGATGTTTTATTTACTTAGTTACTTATTGATGTATTTGGTACAGGGTCTCGCTACACAGCTCAGACTCATAGTGATCCTCCTGTCTCAGCCTCCCTAGTGCTGGGATTGCAGGCATGTACTACCAGGCCCAGGAGTTCCAGGGCCAGCTGGGAATGTGGTATTGGGAATCAAACTCAAGACACTGTACTTGCCAGGCAAGCACTTTGATGTCAAGCTATCTCCTCAGCCTTCCTTGTATATTCTTATACATTGCTAAACTTAAGTAGCTTCACGAATTAGCTCTTAACTAGGTGTGTGCTGTTTTTATTTGTCTTACTTTGTCATTCACTACCCTGGTTCACTATAAGCTAAATAAACTATTACAATACCAACACCAGAAAAAGGTATCATCATAGAACTATGGGCTAATATTCCTTATACGCATAGATATATATAAAACTCCTCAGGAAAATACTAGCGAGTCAAACCCAGTAGTATATTAAAAGGATTATATATGATGACTTAGTAAAATTTATTCCATATGTATATATTTTTAGTTTAACATATTGAAATCAGTTAATATAATATATCATCAGAATATAACTGATCCTCTCAGTTATACACAAAAAGTATATGGTAATTATGTGATTTTTTTTTTAAGCAACTCTTAAAAATTAGGAATAGAAGACCATTTCATCAATATGATAAAGGGCACCTATAAGGAAAGCCTGGAAATCAGTTTAGAGATTCCTCAAAAAACTAAGACTGGGGAGCTGGCTAGATAGCTCAGTATACTAAGTGCCTGCTTAGGCAAGTGCAGGGACCAGTTCGACCCCTGTCAGCACATGACACACTGTTCTCTCCCTTGGGCCCACTGAGCCAGCGACCAAGACCATGCATGGTGGCGCACACCTGTAATCCCAATGCTGGGGAGGCTGAAAACAAGAGGATCACCATAAGTCCGAGTTGCACAGTGAGACCCTGAACCAAATACATTAAAAACAAAACAAAACCCCTAGGATTGGAGGTCTCATTTGATCCAGGTAGTCCCCTTCAGGGTATCTTACTAGAAGAACTGAAAACATAATACCTAGATCTTGAAAACAACTGAAGTGTCCATCAACTGAGGAATGGTTGAAAAAGTTGTCTTTTTATACAATGGAATATTACAAAACTATAAAGAAGAATAAACTGGAGACTTTTATAAGTAAATGGTTGCAACTTGAGACCATACTTACAAGAGAAATAAACCAAATGCAAATGTATAAACATTGTACATTTCTTGCCATTTTACAATACCTATTATTGTAGTGTGAGAAGCTGAAAAAGTAAATGTTACCCAAAATTTACAATAGGTATTGTAAAATGGCAAGAGACTTTAAAAGGGAAGAGAAGCCAGGCATGGTGGCACACGCCTACCTATAATCCCAGCACTCGGGAGGCTGAGGCAGGAGGATGGGGTGCAAGTTCGAGACCAGCCTGGGCTACAAAAATGAGCTCAAGGCCAGTCTGAACTACACAGTGAGACCCTGTCTCAAAAAGACAAAAAAAAAAAAAAAAAAGGGAAGAGAAACTGCCTTAGAGGAGTGGAGAAAAAGAAGGGGGAAAGAAAGAAGGGAGAAAAAAAGAAAAAAGATACTGGTGTGGTGGTATAGTCCTCTAATCCCAGCACTAGGTACACTGAGACAGGAGGATCACTATGCGAGAAGTCTGAGCTCTGTAGAGAGACCCTATATCGGATGAATAAAATATTTTAATTTTTTTAAAGAAGCCATGTTTATGAGTTAGAATATTCATAAATATTGCTAACATAACAATACTTCTCAAGTTGATCTACACATTAAATGCTATCCCTAACACAATTCCAAGTGTCTGTAGAAATGTACAAGTTACTACTAAAATTTATATACAATAGGTAGGGACCTCAAATAGTCAAAAAATTATTATGGGGCTTACCAGATAGCTCAGCAGACTAAAGCACCTGCTTAGGCAGACGCAGGGGTCAGGGTTCGATCACTGGAGTGCGGTGCTGGCCCCACTCCTGGGGCACTGAGATAGGGACTGAGTCTGGGCGCAGTGGAGCGCAGCTGTAATCCCAGAACTTGGGAGGCTGAGCACGGGCGGATCGCTAAGAGTCTGATCTGCGTAGTGAGACCTTGTACACTCTGCACTAAATACCTTTTTTTAAAATCTTATGAAAAACAGAAACATAGACAGATTCACAATTCCAAGCTCCAAAATTTATTCTCTTGAGACCAGCAATTCCACCTTTTGTACAAATGCATGAGAACAGAAAATACCAGGTGTAGTTCAGAGAAGAAAAATGTGTATAGCGATGTTTACAGAAGTGTTACTTATAACAGGAAAAAAAAATGGGAAAGACTAAAACACCCATGACTGATGAATGAATAAACATGATGCAGTATATTTACATATGGAATATTATTCAGTGATAATATAAGTCTAGTACTAGCATTGTATGTTATAACATGAATGAGCCTTGCAAATATAAGTGAAAGGAGCCATATACAAAGGGCTACATATTATTTGACCCCATTTGTATTAAAAGCCCAATAGGGTGGGTAAGGAAGGCAGAGTTATTAATGCCCAGGGGATGTGGAGTTTCCTATGTGGGAGATGAGAATGTTCCAGAATCAGGTAGTGGTGATAGTTAAACAACAGCATGAATGGATTGAAATCATGTCATTACATAGAATAAAATGTTGAATTTCCTGTTATGTAAATTTCATTTCAATAAAAAAATGTCAAAAGTATAGGTTGACTTCATCCATGTGTAAAATTTATTTTCAGTTCAAGGCAATTAGTGGTGAGACAAAGGCCACTTGTCTAGAAAAGAGCAAATGATGTAAACGGGCAGTGCCATCGTGGACACCCTAGTGAGACCCTTTCTCAAAAGAAAAATAAAATGAGCTGGAGACATGGAGCTGTAACACAGTGCGATGGGTTAAATCCTCAGGGCTAAAAAAATTTACAGTCACTGTAAATGGCCATTTGGTAATAAAGTCTTACAATTTTATACATACACACCCTATGACTCATCAATTTTACCTCTCTATCTTTAAGCAAAAGAACTAGCACCCAGGTCTAGAAGGAAGTAAGTGCAGTTGCCGTATTGTACGAAAATGCAGCTGGGCGTGGTAGCACATGCCTATAATCCCAGCACTTGGGAGGCTGAGGCAGGAGGGTGGGTGTGAGTTTGAGACCAGCCTGAACTACAAAAGTGAGCACAAGGCCAGCCTGAACTGCACGGAGAGACCCTGTCTCAGAAAGACAAAAAAAAAAAGA
>PVJA010001837.1:56738-74045 GCA_004027025.1 Myocastor coypus
TTTTTTTTTTTTTGTGGGACCGGGACTCAAGCTCACAATCTTGCACTTACCAGGCAGACACTTGTGCCACGGAGCCCCCAGAACTTTTTTTAATTGGTGTAAATCTAAACTAAAATATAAAGAACACATTGTTTCCCATGGGAATGCATGTATGAATGTGGAGAAATGTGTAGAAAAATATTTGAAAGGTTTAGAATGAGTACTATCACTGGGCACCTTTGGTGGAAGGGGTATAGAATCAGATTTTTTTTTTCCCCCTATAGAGGACAGGGTTGAGACAGGGTCTTGCTATGTACTTCCAGCTCACCTTGAACTCAATATGTGGCCCAGTCTGGTCTTGAACTCATAGCAATCCCCTGCCTCAGCCTCCCAAATGCTGGGATTATAGGCACCTCTACATCCGGCTAGGACTAGATTGCTGATGGTAATTTTGAAGATTTTGGCCTTACGTAAAATATATCTTGCATGGACAGATGATATTAATAAGAAAAGAAGAAAGAGATTTAAATCCAAGATTTAGATGGTGAATATTTAACTCTGAAGAGAATGTTAAACTGGTCTATGTCCCTGAGCTGAAAAATGAGAAGTTTCCATTTCAATTTGCATTCTAATTTGGCAAGGAGAGAATAGAGAATATATATCATCTCTCTTCTGATTTTCATTTTACTCTGCCAAAATGAAAGCAAATGAATCTCAAATAAATTTTTAAATGCCTTTAATACATTATTTAGTTATACTAAAAGCCCAATTAGAAAAGTTTTTGCAGACATCTAAAACCAGAAACCTCATCAGCCAGAGAAAATCTTTCCAGAAACATTTCAGTTGAACCATCAAAATTTCTTAACAAAAACCCAGGGCTGTTGTTGCATGTAATTATTCCATGCTCGAGAGAGTGGTGAGAGCGGAAGGAGGACAAGTTGAAAATTAAAAGGGAAAATTAGGAAAGTAGAGGAGTGTATTATTGTAGATTATGAATGGTGACATAATGGAAGGAGCCCAGGATCTGGAGCCGCAGCCAGGCTAACTTTGACTCTGTCACGTTCAGCGCTGCTTAGGCAAACCCCTTGACTGATGTGTTCCATGAGAATGACAATTCTTAGCTTACCTCATTGGGCTGTAAAGGAAGGCATTGTAAACAGAAAAGTACTGACAAGGTCAAGAAAATTTACAAGAGTTAGCAGTGAAAGAGATCTAGTCAATAATATGAAATCCTCATAGGATGAAAAGTGGCCAAAAGAGTTGCCGTAGATTGTCGGAGAAACGTACCCTAGACCAACAATAGCTTCATTCTCGTCTTCTACACAGTGATGGACACCTGTGTGGGATGACTCCGCTGTTTCCCTAAATCATTTCAGGAAAACTCTAGAATCAGCAGCTAAATAATTTCTATCGATGTAGTCATAACTGTCTCACTGGCTTATTGATGAAACTGAATTATATTAGTGCCCTCCACCCCCACCCCTACCCCGTGCCCAGACATACGTGTGGGTTTTAGAATTGTGTGTACAAGTGAAATAGCATTGAGACAGACAAGAAACACCTAACTGTCCCCCTTTTCCTGTGACACAAGAGAGGTGGCTGCGGTTTAGATGACAGTTATCACACCCCTCCCTGTCCCTTCCCTCCATTCCCCCACCAGTCCCCTGAGGAGAGGCTGGGACAATCTGCCTCGGTGTCCTTCCAGTCCTCCTAAAGTTACTGCACAGCTACTCTCTGCATTGCTCTGACAGGAAGTGACGCTTAGGGGCCAGGAGATAGCTCAGTGGCATAAGCACCTTCCTGGCTAGCACAAGGTCCTGAGTTCCATCGCTGGTACTAAATAACTAAGTAAATAAATATAAATTTAAAAAGGAAGTGATACTTAGCTGTCAGTTGTGGCTCCCTGTCCCACTTCTATCATTCCAGACTATGTCACCTATCTGAAGAAGAAGCAGGGAAAATCGCCCACTGTGGCAGACATCACAGCCCATTATTCACCTCTTTGCCATTCTTAAGCCCGAGTAAACTATGATTAACATACCTGGCCCTCCTCAAGATGCCCCAAGTTTTGGTGCACCATTTTGTTGGAGATGCAATAATGGATAATCAGTCAGCCTGAGTTTCCCTGTGTTCCTTTTAACTGGCACCACGAACTGTGGCTGTCCTGCACATGCTCATGTGATATTTACCCAGAGTGTAGTGGGCTTGAATTTGAATTTACCAGTAGCATTGAATTTGGATCAACCAATAGGCTTTGAGCAAAGGTTTGGTAGACCCATATGGACCAATGAGCCGCTTGAATATGGATCAATCACAGGCATGAAGCTGCTAGCTCTGTTCAAATAAAGGCTTGTTCCAGAGGTCCTGTAAATGTGCTCCACATTTATTTGTTAGGTAATGTAGGCCTTGAAGATTTTGTAAATGTCAGAATTCTTATCTTGCAGTGTATGAACAGAACAGGCACTTAAAAATACTACTGACAGTACGAGCTGTTCTCCCTGAAGCGCTCCAGTGACCAGAAGCAATGAAGATGAGCCACAGTGTGCAGGACCTGATAGGGTTCACTGAAGATGCCTGGGACAAGTGGGCCTTGCTCAGCGGCACAGCCTGGCACAGGCTTGCCAGCAGCAGGGTTGACTGAGGGCATCTGCCATCCACTAGAATTGCCCCGTCGCATCAGGAAACAAAGCTGGAACACTAAGGTCAGGCACTCCCAGTCTGCAGCTGCTAACAGAGCTGCTCTCTGCCAAATCCCCATTTTTCTCTGAATCCAGCAAAAGAACTCTCAATTGATGAAGAATCGAGATATTTCCATGACAAAGAGCTCCTCAGGAACTTCATGACCACCATTCTCTGAAGTGAGGTAAATGGGACACACATACCTAAACAGCACATTGTTTCTCTGGTGTGAGAAACAAAACATACAAATAAGGGTCAAAATGTACAATTGCTGTTGGGAAATAGGAAGTAATGCTCAAAAGGGCAGGGGAGCTAGGCAAGAGAAAAGGAAGGGAGGGAGAAGAAAAGGAAAAATGGAAACTAAGCTTTCGTAACTGGGAAGGGGTTGAGGGGTTGAAGGGTTAAGAGGAAGGCAGAAGAATGAGGGAAAGAAAAAGAATCAAGAAATATCACGTATAGGGGCCAGCTAGATAGTTCTGCAGATTAAACTGCCTTCTTAGGCAGACGTAGGGACTGGGGTTCGATCCCTAGTGTGCCATGCCTGGTCCTGCTCACAAGGCACGTGAAGACTGAGATTGCGATTGGGCGTGGTAGAGGACACCTGTAATCCCAGCACTTGGGAGGCCAAAAACAGGAAGATCACTAAGAGTCCGATCTGTGTAGAGAGACCCTATACGCCCTGGACTAAACACATTAAAAAAAAAAAAAAAGATATATCATGTACAGGTACAAATTCCCCATGATGAATGTGATCACTGTGTATACCTAAAAATGTACCAATAAGCGTAACTAACAAAAAGAAAGGAAGTTTTCTGGCCACCAGACTAGCACTATAAAAAATTCTCAGATATCCTAGAAAGAAACAGTGTAGCCAACAATGCCAAAAATCTAATGGAATGGATACATCAGGCAGGATAAGCAATTAAAGGGGTTTGGGAGGTGGAGAAGTACAGGCAGTGTGTGTTAGCAACACAAAATAACTCAATGGCAGGAATAAGTCATTACCTTTCAGTAAGAATTTTCATTTGAATGGGTTCCCCAGTTAGAGTTGACAGAATATATCAAGAAAGAAAATCCAATAGTATACTTACTGTACACAAAACTCCTTTTATTACAAAAAGAAATTCATAGACTGAAAATCAAAGGATGTAAAACAATGTTTTGTGCATCAGTAACTCCAAAACAAGCAGGAGTACCTACGCTATTTTCAATCAAAGTAGACTTCAAGTCAAAATTGACAATAAGAGACAAAGAAGATTTCTATATATTGCTTAAACATACCATTCAACAGAAGAGACTATCCAGCTATGTGCACCACCTGCCAGCCAGTACACCCAAAATCATAAAACGAACACTACTGTGCTTAAAACATCAGATAAATATGGACACAAGTGCAAAGGGGGGCCTGCAATAGCTCATTATTCAGTAATCTACTTCATCACAGCTAGATGATTAGACAAAAAAAATCACCACAGAAATAACAGAATTGATTTAGTAGATATCTACAGTGTTCTACCCAACAACAAAATACTTTTTCTTCTTAGCAGTATGTGGAACTTTCTCAAAACAAGATAAAACACAACCACACCACAGACTAGCTTGTAAAGTATGCTTAAGTAAACACAAAAGAATAAAAGCTATACTATGCATATTATTAGATCACGATGCAATGAAACCAGAAACCAGTATGAAACACAGATATTATCCAAACATGGAAATTAAACCGTGCCATCTGGAATATTCAGTGGGTCACAGAAGAAGTTAGATCCATGAGGGCGAGGGAGATAGCTCAGGGGCACAAGTGCCTGCCTGGCAAGTGCAAGGTCCTGAGTTTGATCCCTAGTTCCAGAAAAAAGAAAAAAAAAAATTAGACCCATGAATTCAGGGATTTGGGATTTTTTTTTAATTTTATTTATTTTTTTCTCTTGTTTCAGAACCTTTGTTTGTTTATTCACTCATTTTTTTATGGCTGGCTCAGCCCGCCCCAAGGGCATGGCTGGCGCAGCATGTGGTGCCAGGGATCGAACCGCAGTCCCTGAAGCCGCCAAAGCTTTCCCAAGCAGGGGCTTTAGACCACTCCGCCGGGCCCCGATTTGGGATTTTTGGATGTACCTTTTTACTTTGTTTTGTCATGTTTACAGTGTGTGTGTGTGTGTGTGTGTGTGTGTGTGTGTGTGTGTGTGTGCGTGTACACTGAGGGCCAATGAGAGTAGAAGGATTTTGTTGGTAGTACAGAGATATCCTTAGTTGGCTTCTGCTTTCCAGTGACTTTTTCCACGTACCTCTTCAACATAGTTCAGTAGGATCAAAACTAATAGCTTGTGAGGGCTCAGGAGACAGCTCAGCAGTCTAAGCACCTGCCTGGCAAGCCTGAGGTCCCAAGTTGGATCCCCCATAATACATGATGTAGTGCCAACCCCGAAACTCCGGGTGCAATTTGCCAGCCCCAAAACTGGGCACGGTGGTGCATGCTGGTAACCCCAGCACTGGGGAGGCTGAGACATGAGGATCACTACAAGTTCAAACTGTGTAGCAAGACCCTGTATCAAATAATAATAATAATAATAATAATAATAATAATAATAATAATACCTAATAGCTTGTGTTTGTAGAGATAGGTCTCCTCCTTCACTTGTGTTTCTATATCTACTATTTCTAGGTTTTCTTTGGTTTCTTGCATGCTTATATAGTAATGCATGAGTAGAGCTTTTGACCCCATGCTCTGTCCATGAAACCTCCTATTTATTGCTTTAGATGCATATCCTCGGGAAGATTTTCTTCCTCCAGTCTGCCTTCTTTCAAGGAATCTATTAATTGTATTCTTTCTTCAATCATAGTACTAAAGCTTTCGTGACATAAGTCAACCATGCTTGCATGAGATAATGCTAAGGAAGTATCACCAACCCAATGTAAAGAAATAACATTCAGAGAAGTCAGTGTGAATAAATCATATTTGTGACACAGAATAAACAAAACAGAGAGTTGGAGAAAGAGAATCCTTCTTCTTGACACCAGTTGACAGTGGTCCTCAATATTGATCAGTATCTGATTGTTGTATCAGGTCTATGACTGATTTGCCTTTTCAGTTGGTATTTACCTGCCATATTAGAATGCTTAGAAAGTTGCTCTTTTGCCTTTCTTTCTTTTTTTTTTTCTTGTTTCAGAACCTTTATTTGTTTATTCACTCATTTTTATGGCCGGCTCAGCCCGCCACGAGGGCAGGGCTGGCGCAGCATGTGGTGCCGGGGATCGAACCGCAGACCCTGAAGCTGCCCAAGCTTTCCCAAGCAAGCACTTTAGACCACGGAGCCATCCCGCCAGGACCCCATCTTTTGCCTTTCTGACTAGGAAATTTTATAAAGAAATAAAAAATAAGTGGTGGAAGTGGAAAGGAAATGAATACAATGATTTTAGAATTATTTTAGAAAGTATCTGTAGGACATTGTACAAACTGACTGTACATAGGGAATTAAATGAGCCAGATGCTGGAGCCCAATGACCATGGGACATGTTGCCCCATAAAAATTCTTATTGCATAACTACAATAATTAAGACAGCATCATAGTGACATAAGATAAAAATAACATATATAGAGAGATCAATAGAATACAATTAAAATTTCAGAAATAACTTATCGTATTTTATGGTCAGTAGATTTTCAACAAGAGCACCAAGAAAATTCTCTTGGAAAAGAACATTATTCTCAACATAAGGTACTGGAACAACCATATAACCTTGTGTAAATGAATTTGGACCTCTACCTCACACCACATATAGACATGGATACAAAAATGAATCCACATCTTAAATTTAAAAGTACAAATATTTTGGAATAAAACATAGATGTGGATTTCATGATCTTAAATTACTCAACTCTATTTTATGAAAGATAACAGTTGTAGCAATACTTAATAAACCGTGTATTGTTATCTTCAAAGTAGTTACTCAGAACACAAGATATAAACCAAAAAGATTCATACAAAGAAAAAAAAACAAGCCGGGCGTGGTGGCTCATGCCTGTAATCCCAGCACTCGGGAGGCTGAGGCAGGAGGATTGGTGCAAGTTCGAGACCAGCCTGGGCTACAAAAGTGAGCTCAGGACCAGCCTCAACTGCATAGCAAGACCCTGTCTCAAAAAGACAAAAAAAAAAAAAATTATGAAAAAAAAAAAAAAAACAGGTGAGATAGCTCAGCAGACTAAAGCACCTGCTTAGGCGAGCTTAGGCAAGCTCAGGGACTGCCATTTGATCCCTGGTATCACATGCCGCACCAGGCTGAGGATGCTGAAAGCAGGAGGATCACCGTGAGTCCAAGCTGCATAGTGAGACTCTGGAACATCCAAATACAATGAAAAAAATGATAACGGCACAAAACTTTTTCCAATGACACAAGATAAACTAGCATCATAAAGGAAATAAATTGACATTGTATCAAGGTATTTTTGAATAATAAAATATGTGATTTGGTTTGGGGATGTATATGAATTTCTCCCTACTTGCTATCTCTCTCTCTTCTCTTTTGCTCTTTATTTGCATGTTTCTATATTTCATGTTTCTTATGTAAGAGAAATAAGCAATATTTAACCTTGTACATCTGACTCCTTTTGCTTAATATTATGTTCTCCAGTTGTATCCATTTACTTACAAATGCTTCAGGTTTATAAAATTACAAATAAAGCCAATCACAGAAAAAAATAGATCAATTTTATTACAACATTAAAAATGTTGGAAACCTATAAATACATGAAGAAATGCTCCACATCACTAGCCATTCATGAAATGCAAATCAAAACAACACTTAGATACCATCTTACCCCAGAAAGAATGGTTACCATAAAGAAATGAACCAAGAACAAATGTTGGAGAGGCTGTGGGGGAAAAGGAACCCTTCTCCATTGCTGGTGGGAATGCAGACTGGTGCAATCACTATGGAAAGCAGTGTGGAGACTCCTTAAGAAACTAGAACTGGAAATCCCATTCAACCCAGCTACCCCCCTACTGGGAATTTTCCCAGAAGAACTGAAAACATCATATCATAGTGATATCTGTGCACCTATGTTCATAGCAGCACAATTTGTGATAGCCAAATCTTAGAAACAACCAAAATGCCCATCATCTGAAGAACGATTGAAAAAAGTGTGGTATTTTCATAAAATGGAATATTACTCAGCTATAAGGAATGATAAACTAGAAGACTTCATATATAAATGGATGTATCTTGAACATATACTCATAAGTGAAATAAACCAGGCCTACATATGAAAATATTATACAGTCTCGCTAGTGTAAGGAATCGAATGAAGAAATAAATAAGTAAGCAAGTAAATAAATAAATAAATAAATTTTGGGCAGTACCAGGCATCAATTTCAGGACTTTGGGTTTTCTGCATCCTCAACATCTATAATTATTTTTTTTAGAAGAGTGACTTAAATACAAAATGCATTTGGAAGAGTTAAGAAAACATTAATGTTTATTGAAAGTGTTAATGTTTAGTTGTTTGACCAATCTTATATACCTATATCTATTAATCTAAACAGATTTGATGATGAAAATATGTAATATAACCATTGTTATATTTTTCTTGTTTTGAAATTCTGTACTATATGTACTCATGCTTGTTGCTGTTTTTCTATCTTTGTTTCTGCTATTTTTACTCTTGAAAATAAAATTAAATCTATTAAAAAAACATTAAAAAACGGTGGGCCAGCTGGGCGTAGTGGTGCATGCCTGTAATCCCAGCACTCAGGAGGCTGAGGCAGGAGGATCGGTGTGAGTTTGAGACCAACCTGGGCTACAAAAGTGAGCTCAAGGCCCGCCTCAACTGCATAACAAGACCCTGTCTCAAAAAGACAAAACAAACAAAAAAACATTCGGCCAGCAAGATGACTCAGTGGTCTAAAGTTAGGCAATCTTAGGCAAGTGCAGAGACCAAGGTTCAGCCCCCAACACCACATGCTGCGCCAGCCCCACCCCCAGGGCAAGCTGAGCCAGCCATAACCTAAAAATAAATAAATAAACATTAAAAGTTTATATTTCAGTGACATAATTGAGAGTGGAAAAGCCATCCCAGGGGCAAGTATTTTCAATTCACTCTTTGGATAAGCGATTAGAATCATCTGGAAACTATGGCATATGAGCATAAAGCCAGAATAGTTTGAGGTTGAGGCAGGAAGGTTGGAAATTTGATTTTGGTTTTTTTTTTCGTTTTGTTTTGTTTTTTGTTTTCATCTTTTTGAGACAGGGTCTCGCTATGCAGTTGAGGCTGGCCTTGAGCTCACTTTTGTAGCCCAGGCTGGTCTCGACCTCTCACCAATCCTCCTGCCTCAGCCTCCCGAGTGCTGGGATTACAGGCGTGAGCCACCACACCTGGCACTAGGTTGGAAATTTGAGCCCAGACTGGGAAACCTACTGAGGACTTGTCACAAAGTAAAAACAAAAGGGCTGATGATGGAGCTTAATTCAAAGGCCTTGGGCTCAGCTCAATCCCTAATACTGCCGAAAGGAGAGGGTGGGAGGTTGGGGGTGGGGAAACATCATAATACAGTACATAAAAGACACCGTAGGGCCCGGCAGGATGGCTCAGTGATCTAAAGCACCTGCTTAGGAAAGCTTAGGCAGCTTCAGGGACCGCGGTTCGGTCCCGGGTACCACATGCTGCGCCAGCCTTGCCCTCAGGGCAGGCTGAGCGGGCCATAAAAATAAATAAATAAACAAACTTAAGTTCTGAAACAAGAAAAAAAATTCTTTTTTTTTTTTTAAGAAAAAAAATTCTAGGGGCCTGGCAGGATGGCTCAGTGGTCTAAAGCGCCTGCTTGGGAAAGCTTGGGTGGCTTCAGGGACTGCGGTTCGATCCCTGGCACCACATGCTGCGCCAGCCCTGCCCTCAGGACAGGCTGAGCCGGCCATAAAAATGAGTGAATAAACAAATAAAGAGTCTGAAACAAGAATAAATAAAATAAAATAAAATTCTTTAAAAAAAAAATTCTAAAAAAATAAAATAAATTAAATTAAAAAGAAAAAGACACCGTAATATGGTACATAAAAGACATTTTCAAATCAACCTTAGGAGGACAAAGGACTCAACTCAAATATAGGCAAAGGGTCTAAATGGACATTTCTGCTCCTGAAAATGAGATATTTTTATAAAATTCTAGCAGATGGAAAGTGAACAAGACTGTGTTGGTGGACGAATTACCACAGAAACCCATAGCCTAGAATAAATAAACAACAGTGCTGCTACAGGTCCAGGAGGAAGACCTGCCTGCTAAACCCAGGATGGCTCTGAAATCAGAGGACAAATAGGGCTGGGAGTAGGACTTAAAAGTGCCACAAAGAGCAAGGAATTCAGTTAAGGGTTAAATGCATGTGCAAAGGCAGCAGAAATCTAATACTGATCTGCTCTCAAATGACTCGAGGTCAGGAACTAGAGGAACAGAAGAATCTCCTCAAAAAGGACCAATTATCTTCCATTTGCTTTCCAGGTAGGGGTTTATGTAGCGAGCGTTTTTCATGTCTTGTGAGCTCCCCTCAGTCCTGTGTGGGTTGTGGGAGCAGCTTAGGTGTAGAGCTCCCAAGTACAGTCCTCACCTTTTGGCTCACCCTGTGAGCTGATGCTTAGTGTTAATGCTTTTATTACAGCCAAAGTGATCTGTTGCTGCTCCATTAATTAGCCTGCAAACTTTCCAGGGGCACATGTTCAGGGCAATTGGAATCTTGAGAAAATGTTCTACCTTCTTAACTACAGAGGGAGAATCTTAAAGCCCACTTTGCATGGCTCTTTAGATGGTCCCCAAAGGGACTGAACCCCAGTTTCCCATGTATAACTAGCTTACTGAAACATCCTTTATCATCAATGAGCAATTTAATTTCTCTTTATCTTTCTCATCTCCTTCCTGCTTGGCTTTTGCTTCTGGAGATTTCTTCCTCCTCCCAACTCCTTTTCAGACTTTGTTGTATGGAGAATTTAAACTAAAATAGTTCTTTAAAGAGAATGTATGCATACTTCCTCTATATATTCTTTTCCCTTCTCCCTCTCTGTCTCTCTGTCTCTTTCTTTGTATCCGTCTATGTCTCTGTCTAAAATATGGAGAATGATTAAATTAAAAATTATTACAGAAAAAGGACAAATTGTCCCCTGTCTCTCAAAAAATACTCGCCTTCTCTTTGAACACACCTAAGAGTCTTGTCACTTTTGGAAGTAGTTACGGAAGTCTACATTCATGTTATTGGTTGCCCTGGACCGCCCATCCCAATGTCCTGAGCTGACCTGATTGAAAACATTTGCCTCCCATTGTCATGTTGCCTTTGAGGAAGAGCTAGAAGTTGCACCGTCTGAATTTGGTGAATAAGACAGAGGACGACGTCCTGTAATGGCTTTATGAGCCTCCCTTTCCGTTGGACAACACTGAACAGCAGCATTCATTGCTTTTTTTTTTTTTTTTTTTTTTTTTTTTTTTTTTTTTTTTTTTTTTTTTTTTTTTTTTTTTTTTTTTTTTTTTTTTTTTTTTTTTTTTTTTTTTTTTAACCATGCCGTGTAAAGACAATCCCAAAGACTTCTAGAATCACTGCAGAAAGTGGAAAGAATGGTGGAATAAGTAAGTACATTCAAAGTGAGAGGGAATATTGTGAGTGGGATTAGTGGTAACGTGATTTTTACTGTAGTAATTTTTTATTTTAAACCTACATTTCATATTTTGATTATTTCTCTTTAAAAGGTGCAAAAGTCAACTTCTGATACTCAGTTAACCAAGTTAACTTTCACACATGTCCTGGGTGACAGGATGGAAGCCTACTAATAGGACAGGTGAAGACATCACATTGATTCAACCCAGAAGCCAGGCCCAGCATGTGAATGAGATGGCCCGGGGCCTGCTCAGTCCTCATTCAATCTAGAGACCAGGCCCATCATGTCTGGTATGGAGCCCTACGGCAGAACTCCCTGCAGAGAAGATAGAGCCAAAACCCACTCAGCTGATCCAGGAGCAGAATATCTTGGCAGAGTTTCACCTCCAAGCGCTGCCAGCAGGAAGAAGTAGAACACAGGAGCCAGACCCAAGCCACACCCACCTGGACCATTTTGAACTTGGTAGATCCAGATCTGAGGTAAGAACTCTAAAAGCTCTACACCAAAGGTCAGAAGACAGTACTACATGAAATGACAAAGAGAAGGAACAAAATGCATTCTCTGGTCCTGAGCTCACCCAGAACAAATACCAGAGACAATATAATAGAAGAAATTGGAGATCACACACCAGAAATCTCTGAGATAATAGCGTCTGAAGTAAAGAAACAACTGCAAAAAGGTATAGAGGAAATCAGATGAAAAAAAAAAAAAAAAAAAAAAAAAAAAAAAAAAAAAAAAAAAAAAAAAAAAAAAAAAAAAAAAAAAAAAAAAAAAAAAAAAAAAAAAAAAAAAAAAAAAAAAAAAAAAAAAAAAGGAAAATTAAAAAAAAAATGGGATCCTTGAATGAACTATGTACAAAAGAAATAGAATGCATGAAGCAGATTCAAAGTGATATACAGGAAATTAAAACCTCAATCAGAAGCTGGGAAAACTGTTTGAATGAAAGCAAAAATAGGCTTTTAAACCTTGGTGACATTGTTGCAGCTAATGAAAAGGTAAGGGAAAAACTCTTAAAAACAAGTAGGATACAAAAAAACATAATTCAACATCTGCAAGATGATGCAAAGATGAACAACATGAGACTAACAGGCATCAATGAGAAAGAAAGAGTCCATACAAATGATGTAAAAAGGAATATGGGCAGAAACAATAGCAGTAAACTTCCCAAATGTGGAAAAACAATCTGACATTCAAGTAATCGAAACATACAGAACTCCCGGTGACATCAACCCAATTAAAATCACACCAAGACATACAGTAATCAAGATCTCAGAAATTCAGCACAGGAACAGCATACTAAAAGCCACTAGAGAAAAGAAACAGATCACATTTACAGGAAAACCCATCAGAATAATGGCAGATTTTTCTTCTCAAGCCATCAAGTCAAGAAGAGAAAGGAGCAAAGTAGTTCAAGTCTTACAAGAAAACAATTTCCAACCCACACTGATATAACCTACAAAACTCTCAAATTTAATGGAGAAGTGAAATACTTCCATGACAAAGAACAACTAAAGAATTTCATCATGACAAACTCAACCCCACACAATCTACTAAAAGATATTCTAGAGGGGATCAAAATGACCACAACTCCGCGAATGAAAACAGAAAACACCCACCAAATCGGACAAACAATTAACATAAGAGAAAAAGAGGTATACGACAGCAGTCTTTCAGTTATTCTTTTATATACAGCAGCAAAATATTGCCATCAGCATGCTCTACAAATGGACTTCTCCTGCACCCTATGGATTATGAATGTGGCAGAATCTACAGGGTGGATATCAAGGAAACAGCAGTAGCTCAGTCCCACAAGTGACACTTGGCCACCAATAAGCGTCATGGACACTGTCCATGTATACAACATACTAGAACTTTGTGTGACATCCTATCCCCAACCTATAAGAAGTGCTGGTCACATATTCGCTATTCAAGTCTTCATGTTATGTTTTATTCTTAGTAATTCTTTATTATCATGAAAACTTTTTATTAGTTGAATTATTTTGAAATATTTGATTTTGAATTAATTAATTTTTTTTTTTTTTGTCTTTTTGAGACAGGGTCTTGCTATGCAGTTGAGGCTGGCCTTGAGCTCACTTTTGTAGCCCAGGCTGGTCTCGAACTCGCATCGATCCTCCTGCCTCAGCCTCCCAAGTGCTGGGATTACAGGCGTGCGCCACCACGCCTGGCAATATTTAATTAACTTCTGAATATTGTTTAATCTTAATTTTTGTTTTAAGATTTATACTGTATCATTGATTTACAATCTATTTATAAGATGTGATATGATATTTTCTCCAATTATTAGAAACTTTAAAAAGCATATTTCCATTTCCATTGACTTTATATTACTTCTTCCTTGTCTTTTACACACAGATAGGTCATTTTTTTATCTTTCAGTCCTTTGAATTAATTAGTCTAGTTTCTTATACACTTGCTCTTTTTTTTCTAATGTGGAATAAGATGTTATTCAATTTTGTTCTTTAATAGCTTATATATATATATATATATATATATATATATATATGTATGTATGTATATATATGCTTTAATAATTATTTTTCTTTATGGATAGTTTTAGACAATTTCATTTTTGAGAATCTTGGTATGATTTTATTTATATTTCTTGCACAAAAGGTGCTTTTTTTGAAATGTACTATTATTTCAACTAAATTCAGAAATTTCAAATTTTTAAATATTTATTGCCTACCCCTTTCTACTTAGAGAATTATAATTACATGAATATAAGTTTCTGGATTTTGGCACAGAGTGAGCTACTATATGACTGATCTGTAAATGTTTTCTTCTTTTTATTTTACATAATTTTTGTTGGTATATTCTCTTAGTTTTGTAAACTATTTATAATAGGCAATCTATTATTAATCTCATGCTATGTATTCATTTCAGAAACATTTTTGTAAAATTCATTTTCTGCATCTTATATCTTTCACATTTCAATTTGTCTATAATTTTTAATATTGCATAATTATTGATTTTCAATAGTTAATGCAAGAAACAATAAAAGAAATAAGACATCACAATATATTGATACATGCCTCTGTTATCTGTAGCAGCACTTTATTATTACTATTACTATTATTATTATTATTATTATTATTTTAATGTATTTGATTGTCACAGGGTCTCAGTATGCAGCTCAGATTCTTAGTGATCCTCCTATTTTCAGCCTCCCCAGCACTGGGATTGCAGGCATACGCCACTATGCCCAACTCCGTGGCCCACTCAGCCTGCCTCAGAGGTGGGGCTGGCATAGCATGTGGTGCTGGGGACTGAACTGTGGTCCTTGTGCTTGCCTAAGCAGGTGTGTTAGCCCACTGAGCTTTCTGGCAGGCCCCATGTAGCAGCACATTTTATAATAGCTGACTCTTGGAAATGGCCTATATTTCTCTCAAGTAAATTGACATAGAAAATGTGTGTATACACTAAGAAGGGCAAACTTGAGTCCTTTGTGGGAAAATGGGTGCACCTCAAGACCATAATGTTCACTGATATAACTCAACACACAAGCTCCAATATTGCATGGTTTCTCTTTTATTAGCAATCCAAAATATAAATATAGGGCAAAATAGAAGATTGATAATAGGAAATGCTAAATCTTTTGTAGAAGGGAAGAGGATCAAAACATGGAGGAAGGGTCAAGGGAGGGAAGAAGAAAAGGCCTGAAAAAAGATTTTAGATGTGTTATGTACCAACTTCCCAGAAAGAATATCATCATTATGCACTACAGACATGTATCAGTGAAAAGTAAAAGGCAAAGAAAAAGGACCTGGCTTCAAAGACTGACTCAATGTTAAAGAAGCAATATGAGGATTCATTTAGATTACCTCCCTTGGACTGCCAGCCTTTCCTAGGACCCTGGCAGTACCAGCTATGCAGCGTTTCTGGCTTTTGTCTGTCCTTATTCATTAGTTTTACTTTAAGTGGCATGGTTACTGTCTTTCAATTAGTCCAGAGGTTATTTCTCCATAGCAGAAGAAAATATTCAGGAAGAAGTTATGACTAAGTTCACATGCTTACAAATGGTGCCCCTTGAAGCTACAATAGTCTAGAATAGTCTAGAATAATCTAGAATAAATTGAAAAGGCCAACAGACCAAAGTGAAAATGGACAGGCATAAGCTGTGGAACTCTAGGAAGTAGAGGTCGCTATAAAAGAAATACAAATTGCCTTTAAATGATCAGACCACTTTCACAATGACCAATTTAGAAACAGAAGAATGTTGAAATACTAACATTTATTCATCAAAATACAGAAGAATTCAAAGGTGTACCAGCACTTTGTATTTCTGCAAGCTAAAGAGAAACAAGACATCTTACATAGGCCTCAGGAGAACAGTGTTACAAGTCCTATTGAAGGTGATTTCACATCTATCAAAATTAAAAGTGCATCAGCCAGATAGCTCAGTGGACTAAAGTACCTGATTCGGCAGAGCTCCACAGCTGGGGATCGATCCCTGGAATGAGAGACTCACAACTGTAACATATGAGACTGGGTATGGTGACCCATACCAGTAATCCCAGTGTTTGACAGGCTGAAAACAGGAGGATCACTATGAGTCTGACCTACATAGTGAGACCCTGTACACCCTGTAGACCCTATCCTAAATTCATTTTTTTTTTTTTCTTTGAAGGATGGAAAGGTTTATTTAGCTCACAGTTACTGGAGGTTTCAGTCCATACTCAGCTGGCTCAAAGACACGGCAGCACATGGCAGAGAACAACCTTTCAGGGTGGTGGCAAAGAGCCCCTAAATTCATTTTTTAAAAAGTTAAAAATGTGCTGTGCGTGGTGGCGCATGCCTGTAATCCCAGCACTTGGGAGGCTGAGGCAGGAGGATCACTGCAAGTTCGAGACCAGCCTGGGCTACAAAAGTGAACTCAAGGCCAGCCTGAACTGCATAGTGAAACCCTGTCTCAAAAAAAAAAAAAAAAAGTTAAAAATGCATCATCCTTTGATCTAGAAATCCCTCTTCTGCGATATTAGCCTCAAAATGCACTTCCAGATTCATGAATTCTCATCTACACAAGTTTATTTAATTCAGCATTATTTAGTGTAGAAAAAAAATGGAAGCTATGTAAGTGTTCCTCTAGATGGACTGATCTGGGAAGATGTACAGAATCTGTAGATAAGAGGATAAAGTAAAACTACTATACTATTTTTGTGCAAAAAAAGAGGAGAGAAAAATGAATTTACATTAATAGTTGCTCATCTCTGCCTAGAGAAATAAAAGCTATAAGTAGTGGTTACACATGGGGGCAGTTAAAGATACAGAACACAGAGAACTGGATGCACATATAAAAGTACAACTTCTCAAGGTATAGCATATTTTTAGACTTTTAAACCAACTGAATAAGTTACTCAAGCAGCTGTCCCAGGTATGTAATCTTAAGTTGTCACCTTCAAAACATTTTGGTTGTTTCACTGACTGTGTCAGTTCTCTTATTTGCCACATGAAGATGTGGCTTCTGCCCTTATGAAGAAACTGCATTGCTCTTACCTCAGTGATCTCCACATTGCCAAATTTGATAACCATCATCTCACCTTTCTCTTACATCACGGCTCAGTGGAGTTTGACAAACCACGTCCTTTCTGCTTTACCCTCTTCGCCTGATTTCCAGGTCTCCAACAAGTCCTAGTTTCCCTTCCATCTTTGTGGATGCCCTTATCTTTCTTCGCCACTTTCTGCTGGCCTTCCACGCTCCTCCTTCCTCTACCCAAACATGCAATACTGGATTTCTTCAAAACCCTTTTGCAAACTTCTGAATGTTTTATATTTCACAAACAACGACCAGTTGAGTTGCTAACAATGACCTCCATGTTGGTATTTCCAAGCCCCTTCACGTCTGAGGCATTCGTTTCCTGGCAGCTAACCAAGCAGCGTGTGTAGAGGCAGACTCAGCCGTTGATCTTCTAGCAGCCATAAATTCCAGCCATCGTAGAAGGGGCATCAGAGGAAGTACATGCCGTACGATCCACTGTAGAGGGACGTGTTAAAAATATTCCCTTTCA
>PVJA010001837.1:74145-117868 GCA_004027025.1 Myocastor coypus
ATATATATATATATATATATATATATATATATATATATATTCCCTTTCATTCTGATTTGTCTGTTCATTTTCTTTTCTGTGTCTTGATAATTTTAACTTTTAGGAACTGTTTGTTTGTTGTCTTGGTATCAGGGATTGAGCTCAGAACCTTAAGCTTGCCATAAGCCACTGAACTCTGTTCTTTTATTTTAGATTAAAGATTATAAAGGATTGAACACAAGGCCCTGTAGATACTAAGCATATGATCTACTACACAGACTTACACCTCCAGCCTTGTAGCCATTCCTTTTTTTGGGGGGGAGGGGGGATCTTTTTGAGACAGGGTCTCACTATGCAGTTCAGGCTGGCCTTGAGCTCACTTTTGTAGCCCAGGCTGGTCTTGAACTTGCACCCAGTTCTCCAGTCTCAGCCTCCCAAGTGCTGGGATTATAGGTATGCACCACCAAGCCCAGCTTCTTGTAGCCCTTCTTAATTGCATGATTCTGTACGATTAAGTATATTCATATCATTGTAAACTGTATTTTGATGTTTTTTCTTTAAAGTCTGAAATGATACTCATTGATAACTTCCTTCTACCCCCTCTCTCCAGACGCTGGTAGCCATTATTTTCTCTGTTTTTCTGAATTTGGTCACTCTAGATATTCATATATGTAGAATCATATGTTGTCTTAATTTTTTTTTTTTTTTTGCATTTTAGGGAAGGGTCTACACTACTAGATCAGACTTGTAGTAATCCCCCTGTTTACAGCCTCCCAAGAACTGGGATTATAGGTGTGCACCACCACGCCCAGTCTCAATTGCCATCTCCGTGTCCCCTGAGGACAGGGCTGGCAAGGCAGGCCTGGGAATCAAACCTCCAGCCTCTGTTTACTTGCAGGCGCTTTAATCCATTGAGCTATTTGGCTGGCCCTTTTGTCTTAAATTTTTAACAGGTTAATTTCATTTAGCATAATGCCCTCAAGAATCAACATTGTGGCATATGACAGATTCATGTTCTTCTTGAGTGTATGTATAAACCTAATTTTATTTATCTATTTATCAGTAATGGATATTTGGACTACTTCCAGTTCGTATTTATTATAAATAGCACTGCTGTGAAATCAGATATACAAATAACCTGGTTGAGACTTTGCTTTAAAGTGTTTTGGGCCGTAGGCCGGGCGTGGTGGCTCACGCCTGTAATCCCAGCACTCCGGAGGCTGAGGCAGGAGGATTGGTGCGAGTTGGAGACCAGCCTGGGCTACAAAAGTGAGCTCAAGGCCAGCCTCAACTGCATAGCGAGACCCTGTCTCAAAAAGCCAAAAAAAAAAAGTGTTTTGGATGTACATGTCCAAGTGGAATTGCTGGTTTATATAATAGTCTATTTCTGAATTTTTTTTTTTTTTTTTTTGAGAAAATGTCAAACTGTTCCTTACAGCAATTGGACCACTTTATAATCTCACCAACAGGGCACAGGTTTCCAGTTTCTCCAAATGTTTACCAACACTTGTTATTTACCAGAGGGCACTTTTTAAACTTCACTGAGAATACACATCCTAATGGATATGATGTCGCTTAGCCCTTTTTACCTGTTCCTTAAGAAACGTTTTCCTAGTCAGGTGTGGTGTGCATGCCTGTAATCCTAGTACTTGGGAGGCCGAGGCAGGAAGGTCACCACAAGTTCAACACATAGCCTGGGCTACATAGTAAATTCAAAGCCAGCCTGAACTATATAACAAGACCCCGTTTCAAATAAACAAAACAGAAAAAGAAACATTTATCTATTCTAAGGATGCAAATGCACCTTGCTTTAATTTAGTTTTGGCTTTTACCTTTAAGTCTATGATACATCTCAGTTTTTGTGTAATGTATCAGGTATGGGTCTGATTCTGTTGAGTATCTAACTGCTCTAATCCAACCTGGCAAAAGCCCTCCATCCTACATCGAATTTTCTTGGTATTTTAGCATGATTATTTTGGCACTGGCTTTAAGAAGCACCCCCAGGGCCAGCCAGATAGCTCAGTGGATTAAGGCACTGATGTGACTGAGACGGAAGTGGAGGCATGCATCTGTAACGCCAGTGCTTGGGAGGCTGCAAGCCGGAGGACCACTAGAAGTCCTACCTGTGTAGGAAGACCCTGTAGACTTGTATGAAATACATAAAAAAAGAAGCAGCCCAGTTTCAAAATGTTAGGCTACAGAAAGCAACTCCCCTTAGCTCTGAGAAAATAACTACCTCTGTGGTGTTCCTGTCACAGTATGTGTGAGTTACACAGCAAATAGCATGCGGGGCTCCGAGGATTAGAGAGGTCGAGCCATTTAACCAAGATTGCACTTGTAAGTATCAATTATTGGAGTGGAGGCTACGAAACTCCTGAGCTCACTTTCCTAAATGTATGTTTCCTGCTAAGTGACTTGTGAAGCTGATTTACTCAACATCTCATTTTTCAGGTTTAATTTGTCCCGAAACGTGACCTAGAGTCCACCCAAACTGAATAGTTTTTCTTTTTTTTTTTTTTCTCCCAGGACCGGGGTTCAAACTCACGACCTTGCACTTGCCAGGTAGGCACTTGTGCCACGCAGCTATCTCCCTGGTCCCCAAACTGAACAGTTATAGAGAGCCTTTCCTGGTCCTCACTGTGGGTCTAAGAAGTTTGTATTTATAATCCCATGGCAAAGTTATGGGAATTTTAGTGAGTTAATTCCAATCTCACTCCCAGGACCACTCCCAGGGCCACCCATGACTAGAATAAAGACACTGGGGCCTATTTATAGCTATGGGGAACCAAGGGGTTCCTGAGTCCAGCTAGGGTGATAGCTAACCAGCACAAAGGCCTCGACCCAGGGCTGAACCTGGGCTTTATTAATTTGTGAAGAAAGGAGTGGCTTGAGAATGAGTGATTGTGAGGATAGGGGAGCAGGTGTCTTGAGCTGGGCCTGAAATCACCTCTGCAATATGTGTTATAGCCTGACATAACTAACTCCATTTTAGGTCACCTCTGCCATGTTATTGTTCTGTATGTGCCGAACTAAGTTAAGTTTCTGTTTCCATGGTCACTGTGTCCATGAGTTTCTGTCTCCCCATTGTAATGCCAATCACACGTCGACCCCCTTGCATTTAGTACAGCCGAACAGCCTGAGTCGTCCAATCAAGTTACGAGTTATCACACCCCCTTGTTAATTCCACTAATCGAGGAAAAGGTCAACTCTATAATGATTACTGTTGGCTTCTGTAGTACTGCTTGGTTCTGTATAATGTGTATCCTCCAATCAAATTATGGGTCCTCATGACCCTTGTTCTGTAAACCCACCAATCAAAAAGATGTTTTCCCCTACTAATGACTGCAATTGGCTTTTGTATCACCGCTTGCTTCTATATAATCCCTACACACCTCCCCCTGGCACGCCTCTCTGTGCACTTGCACTGAGACCGCCTCTGGGTACCAGCTAAAATAAAGCACTCTTTTTCTTTCTAGGCATCTGCCTCTGTTGTCTCATTTTTAGAGTACAATAATATGCAGAAAGATGGATATGCAGAAGGACTAATCAGTATAACACAATATGAGGTAGTGTCTGACGTTCTGGGACCAGAGCTTCAGCTCTAGTGTGTAATGTTTTACACCCTGGAAGGTCCTAGCCCCTTATCTCAAGACAGATCATGTAGCTCTCCCTCCTGCCAGGCTCACACATATTTTGGGGGAGCTCTGGTTCGGGGTAACACTGATCTGTTGCCTTGCTTCAAAGCCTACACATCAGCCCCTCAGCTGAACCAGTTTCACTGCTTAAAGCCCATTGAAAGGATAAGGAAAAGTCCTAGGCAGCTCTGTACAAGCACAAGGTCCTGAGTTCGATCCCCAGTACTGCATGCCATGCAGGCTCCAGAACCCCAAGTGTGACACAATGGCCCCAAAGCCTGGCGTGGTGGTACTCATTTAAAATCCCAATGGTGGGGAAGCTGATACATGAGGATCAGTGTAAGTCTAGTCTGACCTGCATAGTGAGACCCTATATCAAAAGAAAAAAATAATGTATGAAACAGGATTTAGCCAAGATGGAATAACTGCACTTCTCTCAAGGAGAGTGATCCAGGTGATCCTTCCCAAGCAATTTACTGTGAAGTCAGACTATAAACTAGGCAAAGGAATATGATTGTTAATCTAAAACCGGTGTGTTGTTTCATGACAATGTGACTTAACTTGCTTACTTCAATTCAAAATGCAGAGATTATTTTAGGTGAAGCAAAAGATAATCAGAAAAGATAAGCAACTCCTCTGAATTAAAAGTACATCATAAAAAAAATAGAAGTACATCATGAGCCGGGCGTGGTGGTGCACGCCTGTAATCCCAGCACTCGGGAGGCTGAGGCAGGAGGATCGCTGAGTTCAAGGACAGCCTGGGCTACAAAACTGAGCTCAAGGCCAGCCTGAACTGTACAGCGAGACCCTGTCTCAAAAAGACAATAAATAACTAAATAAATAAATAAATAAATAAATATTAAAAAAAAAAGTACATCATGTCTGTGGCTGCAGACAATGGGAAACTTTGCTAAATTGGTCTTAAACAATGAGAAAATACAGTCCTGACTAAAGCAGGAGATAAGATGGCCTGTAGATGCTCTAAAAAGATGACCTCCTTTGCAGGCCAAAGTGCACAAAAGTAGGGGTTATGCCAGATGAAGAAACTGAGGTTTAGCAAAGATAAGCAACTAACCCAAATGAAAGATTCGTCATGACCATGGCTGCAAGGAAGAGAAGACTTCATTCAAACAGCATTAATCACTAAGAAATCAAATTGCTCCACACTAGTCTACAGATAAAGCAACCTCTGGCAACAGCATATGTGGATCACAGGTCTATGTATCTAGGAAGTGCTTGGTTCTTTCCTCTGTGGTGGATTACCTTAAATATTAGGAAGAGGCTGGTGTGGTTCCATGCCTCCATTTAAGCATGATATTATCCGAAGGAAGAGTTTTTTTCTCTCAGTGTGTCTCTCCTTTGGAAAGGAAGAAATCATTAGGTTTCTTCTAATGGAGAAATTCTCTAGTGAAATCACTAGATTTCACTCTCCCTAGTGGATTCCTTCTCCTACCTTATTGCCAGGATTGACTCAGTTTCACAGTGATCGCTGGTACACTAAGGCTGGAGGTGAATGTGGAGTAAGTAGCGAATTACCAGAAGCAAGATACCATGCTGTGCCCTATATCCTAGACAGTCAAGTTAGGAAGAAACCTTACAGTCAGAATCAGCCAAGATTAAGCGCTCAAGAGAGTCAGTACAGAGGATGAGAACACATTACAACTATCACCAGAGGCCAGGCCTTAAGATAAAAAGAAAGTCACAAGGTCTACATAGCTATGCAAGGAATAAGTGGAGTCACCTGACCCTAAAGTCTAGCTAGACATCAGTCATCCCAGCGGGTGACCAAGCTCTCCTGATCTAGCCCTTCTTCATAGGAAGTCTTTGTTCTATGTGCACTTGCTACGTGACTCCTCATTGGATCAATATTAGCTAAATGGTTACTTTGTAATTTTCTTGGCTGATCATAGTTTTGAGGCCCAAGCTGTACCCACCTCATGACTTTGTATCTATTTCATGACTTTGCTTTACAAAACTTTCTTCAAGAAGGGGGCACATTGGCAACCCATTTTCAGGTCCCCCCTATCTCTCAGGAGCTCTCTTTCAATTAGTTTTCCTACTCTTAGCTTCTGTTTCATAGAATTCATTCTCCAATTTTGGGGAACACAAACTCAGTGTACCTGACATCCAACATGTTGAGAATTCTATTATTTCCCCTATGTCACCCAGAATATGCCTATCAATTCTGAAACTTTCTAAGTTTTGTCCCTAAACATTGGTCATTTTGGAGGACTAAGCCCTCTTGTTTAGTATTTTGTGCCAGAGATACCTCTAAAAGCTCCTTGGAAAATAAAATTAAACACATACATACATGCATACATACATACATACATACATACAATAAGAACTTTAAAAACACCTTGGATTGAGAAATGGAGTTACCAGTCTCACAAGACAGTATAACTAAAGAACAAGATCAGCCTTTACTCAAGCATTGGAGTATTAAAAGAAATTTAAAGTCCCTATTAATCAGGCCACTGCCAATTGGCAGGGAACAGGAACTAAGCCTACAAGAAGAGGGCCCTGCCAAGAGAAGGCATTGTAGCAGAAACTAAAACTAAAGTACACTGGAAGTAGAAAAGATAGGAAACACAGCAGGAGCAAAACTACATACTTACATGCACAGGATGAATTAGACAATGGTCCTAAGAAACCTCAATAGATTTTTGACACTAATGATAGCAATATGTAACACTAAAACTATGCTTGGAATGCCTGTCATTCTGGTCTTTTAGATGTGTGCTGCTTCTTATGTAATTTCAGTTACTGTTATACTCTCTGTCAAGTAAAGGGTTGGTTTATAAGAAAACAAAAAAGGGTATAAAATGAGAGTAAGAGACTAGGAAAAAAATGCCAAAGGATGGACAGACTAAAATTTGGTACATGCTTATATTTTTAAATATCTGTGTAAAAACGTGTAACTGCTTTCATCACATTCTATAGAGATTTATTAGAATCTCAATGATTTACAGAAAATACCAATTCCAAGTATAAGATGTTTGATAATCAGAACGACAGTGATATTAAGCTCAAGCACCCATGTTGAGAGTAATAGTATCACTAATCTTTTCTTGTGGAGGGCTAAGAATATAAGTTTACAGACCAAAAATTAGAGAAAAAGAAGGGCTACAAGGATAGCCAATATTTTGGCCCTAGTCCTTCAAGGTCAGTGAGGACTCAGGACAGAACAGAACCTGCGCTGTAACATCCTATAACTCAGTGGTTTCCCAAATTTTCTGTTCAAGGAGATTAAGGGACCACAGAGGAAAGGAATTGAAGGTATATAGTGTACCTAAGGAGAGTCACCTAGAGAGAAAACACTCTCTTGGGCTTTCACAGAGAGCAAACTGGTCAAGCAATGGCTGTGACTCATCCAGATGGCTGACACTGACAACAATTCTACAAAGCACTGTACAAGATTCCAAAGTAAATCCTGAGGGTATTTGACTGACCTTGGGAGATACAAAAAATACATGTTTTGTTATACAGGTCTTGCTTTAACTTGCCCTTAACCACCCAGCAGAAACGTTTAAGCATGACGCATAAAACATAAAGGTAGTTTAGTATGCTGAGCTGTAAAAGGCTCAAATCAACAGCTTCCAACATTGCTAGCTTCACCAGTAACACACTGCAATTATGGAACATTTGACTATGTATATAACTACCTTCTCTTAGATCAAAGAGAAGAAATCTATTGTACCAATAACCATTAGAAAATTTACCATGTCTACACCCTGTACTCTGTATAACTACAAGGACAGCAATATCCATTGTATCAATTATTGGCAATGTACTCCTAATGTGTTTTGAAACAGTCACATTGTAATTTATTATTAAAAGTAATAAAAAAGTAAACAAAAAATTAAATTAAATTTAAGTATGTAGACAATGCAATTCAGGAACATCAAAATTGCTACTGGAGCTTACTCTATTTACAGGATCTGAGAGGAGTCCAGTGATTCACTAATCTACACCACAGCTTTTGGATTGGGAAGATAACTGTCCTTAAACCCCAGCAGATATGTAAGTTTAGGTTACTTCATGATATTTTGGATTAATAAACCTTGGGAACTAAAATAAATCAGAATCAGACAGTGATGTGAGAGCCAGCCATGGAAGAGCAGGAAAGACAAAGATGGAGGAGCCGGTCCTGGTGGGATCCCTGCTTGGAAGTGGCCATCTAGCAGATAGCCTTTAGATTGTGAGGTCCCGGATACTGGCATCACCCCAGGAGAATAGGAAACTATTATTATAGGAAGATATTGAGTCTTCTGTTAAACGGGAAGATGAAGTACCAGTCATTGATTGGGAGGGAAAAAGGTCTGATTATCCTGATTTTGTGGGGTCATAGTGGTTGCACATATAATTGGATACTATGAAGATGATTAAAAACATGGTAATGCAGATGTTCATTTATACATTTGTGTCATGGAAAGATGTTGTTAACATATTGTTGAAGGGAAAAGTAAGTGATAAAGCAGCATGAGTACCAGGATCCCATTCATGTAAAATGACTCACAAAGACCAGCAGCAAGCATGTCTTATTCATTCATTTGGGTTCAAAATAAATTTTTACCTATTTCACCATTCAACTTTCAACAACACCAATTCCATTCCACACAGCTTAGCAGAAGACACAGTCTTCCACTTAGTTGTCTTGCCCCAAGACTTCTTAATAACTTGCCATAATATCAGTTGTTTCAAGTTTCTCTCTGTTTTTTAATGCATCATTTATTTAATTAGGTTCTTAGTAAGAATTTAGAACACTAATTTATTTATGAGGATAAATTCTGTTTGTCAGAGCGAAGACGGATTGCAGGTAACCCTGGAGCTGAGGAACAGCTTTGATTTTTAGTAAAATCTGTGAGTCCACCGCTTTCTGACCCACCTTGTGCTGCTCTGAAATCTGGTATCTCTCTCGGTGTCCAAGATCTCGCCCTCCTGGTGTCTGGGTTTCCGCAGCTCTTTCTTCTTGAAGTAAGTGTTGGTGAGGTGTTTAGGGATTTTCACTTTGCTTCTATCAATTGTTGTAGAGGTGGCAATGACAAATTTCTGGGTGTTCTTCAGAGAGGAACGCAATCAAGGCTAACAGGCCCAATCACAAGTAGCAAGCCACTGACAAACTGCTTTAGGAAGACCACTCTTACTTCTGTGACGCCTAGTGAGGGTGAGGATGATCAAGATGGTGCCAGGGTGATGCTAGCTCAAGGCTTCCTCACATGCTGACTGAAGGGTTTCTTGTCATGCATGGCTCAAGAGCTTTTGGGGCACATCTTCAGTAGGGGAGTATCTAGGCATTTTTTTTGAAGCTTAACCACCTGGGTACCTCCATTCTTGTCCCCACTAACTGGTTTTTGTGATCATAGCATGAACTTTCTCATTTTTCTGCTCAATCTTTGATATAGCAACTGTGTACTTTCTCTCGTACAAAGCCTTTCTGGAATACGTAGCAGATCAGCACTATCTACCGATTCCTCTAACCAGGACAGGATTTCTGCTGCCATGGGGCTCCTCCTTCTTGAACTTTTTTGCCTTTACCTTCCCCTTTTCACTGGCAGCACCCCTCTTTGGCTTTCATGTTCCTTCTCTTTAGTGTCTGTCTTCTCAGTTTTTTCACCCTCCATCTTTCAAGATGAAAAAGATCTGTTTCAAGTTTCTCTTCACAGAAAATGTCAAGTTTTTTTTGTTGTTGTTGTTGTTTTTGTTTTTACAGAAGTAACCTGTGGGCTCACTGATTCTCCCTTTCACCTGTTTCCCTATTCTCTATTTCACTCTAACCTTTCTCATTTGTCCCTTCTGCTAGCATTGGGTATAGGTTGCTAGAAGGTGCACAGGTAGATTATTCTAGGGAGTACACTGTCATTGCTGAGAGACCTTGAGGTAGGCCTTGACTTTCTGAGTTCTGCGTCTTCATTGGTGGACTTCTTCTATTGCTCTATGCTTACCATTAGCTAGAATCACAGATGTCCTCTCTTAGAACAGTGGTTCTGGTATCTAGTGCCCATACCTCCTACTCCTAAGTCTTTCTCCATCTAATTATAGGGGGAAAAGCAAAAGGCAAAACACTGCCTTCTCTGTTTTGAAAACGTGCGTGCGTGCGTGCGTGCGTGCGTGCGTGTGTGTGTGTGTGTGTGTGTGTGTGTGTGTAACGAGGGACTGAACCCAGGGCTTCAGACACCTTAGCAAAGCACTCCATCACTGACCTTATTCTAGTTCTGCTTTCTTTGTTTGAGAAATTATTATTGTCTTCCCAAATTGCTTAAGATAATTGCTTTAATAACTTTGTATATCAAAGACAGAGCTTGAACTCATCCTCCTACCAGTGAAGTCTATGTAAGTCCTGCTGTAGATTTAAGATTCTACACATCACATATATCCATAAAAATATGATTGGGAGCAAAATTTTTATAAAAATCCTGACAACAGTCATAGAATAGTTTGAGTGATTTTTATTTTTTCATCCCATATGTTGTTGAATTTTTATTTATTTATTTAATTTTATTTTCAATACTGTGCCTGGGTTAGCCCACCCTGGAGGTGGGGCTGGCACAGCATGTGGTGCCAGGGATCAAACTGTGGTCCCCATGGTTGCCTAAGCTTGCCTAAGCAGGTGCTCTAGACCACTGAGCCATCTTGCTGGCTCACTGTTTTAGAATGATGAGCTTATATAGTTTGTATAACAGAAGACTACTAAACAGCACTTAATAATCATTTACCATGTGTGAACAATTTATATTTAGTCATTTACAGGACTGTATTAGAAACTTTAAAAAGTACATTTCCATTTTTCATTGCCTTTTTAAAAAATTTTATCTTAAAGAGTCAAAATAGAAACAAAGATAGAAAAACAGTAACAAGCAAGAGTACATATAGTTACAGAATTTGAGAACAAGAACAAAAATTTAACAGTGGTTGTATTACACATTTTCATCATCAAATCTGTTAGATTAATCAGTATAGGTATGTAAGATTGGTCAAATAATTAAACATTAACATTTTCAATAAAGATTAATTTTTTAACTCTTCCAAGTGCATTTTGTTCTTAAGTCACTCTTACAAAAAAAATTTTAGGGGTTGAGGATGCAGAAAACATAAGGTTCTGAGTTTGATCCCTGGTAACCACCCCCCAACACTTATTTATTTATTTATTTATTTATTTATTTTTCTTCTTTTGAGTTCTTATACTGGGGAGACTATATGATATTTGCATATGTAGGTCTGTTTTATTTCACTTACAAGTATATATTAAGGATACATCCACTTATATATGAACTCTTCTACTTTATCATTCTTTATAGCTGAGTAATATTCCATTATATGAAAATACCACATCTTTTTCAACCATTCTTCAGATGATGGGCATTTTGGTTGTTCTCAAGATTTGCACTGACTTTATATTAGTTCTTCCTTATCTTTTACACATACATATATATGAAAAAATATATATACAACCTGATATAAGATTGATATTTTTATGGAAATCATCAATGATCTTTTAAATGAGTCTAATATAACTATATTGCATATAGTCTTACATAACTACCATTTTGGAAGTTCTTTATTCTTTATCCAAGACAATACAGCAACTTCTCTCCCTTATGAATTATGAGCTTTGTTATTTTTTATATACTACATCTTGAGGTATTAGAATATCTAAATATCTAATAATACCTACCCCCTTCTACTTTAAGAATTCTAGTTATATGAATATAAGTCTCTTGATTTTGGCACAGAGTGAATATGACTGATCTGTAAATTTTTTGTTTTTATTTTAGATAATTTTTATTATATATTCATTTAAGTTTGTAAATGATTTTTTACAATGTGAAATCTATTATTAATCTCATGTTATGTATTCATTAAATATTTCTCTAAAATTCACTCTGTCTACATCTTATATCTTTCACATTTCAATATCTGTCTACAATGTTTAATTTGCTACATAACTATTATTGATTTTCAATAAAGTTAATAATGAGTTAAAAATAAAGTAAATTGTGAATGAGTTACTAAAAGTTGTATGTTCTATATGAGGAAAAAAGTGTATTTGGGATCTTGTCACTAATAAAAATCTACAAAGTATTTAAGTGTTATTGCAGCATATTCTTTTTTTTTTTTTGCCTTTTTGAGACAGGGTCTCATTATGCAGTTCAGGCTGGTCTTGAGCTCACACCGATCCTCCTGCCTCAGCCTCCCAAGTGCTGGGATCACAGGTGTGCGCCACCATGCCCAGCTATTGCAGCATATTCTTATTCTCCAAATTTCATAATCACTTAAATGTCCTTCACTTTTCCAATTTGTTATTTTTCTCAGCATCATTTAGTGTTTCCAGAAATTATGCAACCGTATTACTAAGAACTTAGAAATATTTTCTTTTACCTGGGACAAAGTAAAAATAACAGACATTGCTAAAGAATGAATTATAGAAATACCAAATCATGTGCCTGAGCCTGTAAGCTGATCCACTGTTATAGCAACAGGCAGATTTTTCTGGTTCCAAAATAGTATGGCACAATATTTATTTGCTAATCCTTGTATTGTAAGGCCTAAATAATTTTAAAGATCACATATGTGAATTAAAAATAAAATGTCTTTCAGTAAGGGGTCCCTACCTACTGATTTGGGGCCATAGAAGTTAGACAGTGCCTAAAACAAAGGCCTGGCTGGAGCAAACATTTCATCTCCGGCCTAAGAACACTCTTGTGAAAGAAGTTAATTAACAAAGTTAAAGCCCACCTGTTCTTGGCTTGAACAAAGATCTCACCTCCGGGCCTAAGAATATTCTTATGAAAGAGGTTAGTTCCCCTTTTGTTCTACTCCCCTTAGTTACCTTGGAAACTCATATTCCCAAAGCCCACCAATTATTTTAAAGGTCAACCTAAACTAACCAATGCGATTCGCTTCTGTAACTTGCTTGCTCCCGCCCCATTCTTGTGGTTTTTGCCTTTAAAAACTGTGTCTTCTACACTGAAGGCGCGCTCTGTTCCTGCGTGTTCAGACCGCCGTGCGTATACGTAGATAATAAAGCTTACCCTTTGCGATTTGCATGAGAGACGGACTCTTGGGGTCTCCTTCCGCGGTGACTCGACCCTTACAGTATTAATCTAATCATATAGGTTGAATGTATACCATAGGCCTGCTTTAAATCTTTAATAACCTTAAATGCCAGAGGTTAGTGTTCCCACTGTACATAGCTCTAGGAAAACTGAGCATTTGGTGGATGTTTTTGAACCACTACAGGAAAAATACCCAAAGGAGCAGAATAAGATTTAGGATCTCCCTGTTGTTCCCATTAGCATATCAAAATTTTAGTCCTCGCCAGCCTAAATGTTAAATCTGGTTGTGGCTCTGCAAATTTTTTATGTATTTTGATTTCCATAGGAGATAGTCTCCTCCCAAAAAGGTTGTTCTGGCTAATGTATGCCAGTCCCCGGGGGGAAGCCAATTTTTAGCTCCCAAATCTAAAATGACTGTAGTATCTTTTATCACTTTAAAATCGAAACCGGTATGATGATGTAAGGCCTCTCCCTCTGCATCCATTGTTTCAGACACCGGAAATGCTCCTAGTCTAATTCTAGCATTGAATCCTGTTGGCGGGAAAATTTGGCGCCACCTGTGTGTGGCTTGTTAGTATGAGAAGTATCTAGTTTAGCTTTAGTTTTTCTAGGTCCTCATGTTCCCTAGTAGCCTCTGGTTGTTTTTTATTTTTAATTGTTTTTGAATCACCGTTTTGGTGTCTCTTTTGTAATATATTTTCTCCCTTCTGAATTACATTGGTGACTACAGGATCAGAATGCTTTTAAGTTAAAATTTCATCTATTAAACTCTAACAAGAAAAGGCAGTAACTGGCACCTTTTTGGGCCCAAATGTCTCATAATATTCCTTAAGGACATTACTTACTGTTTTTAATCCTTCTGTATCACTGGTTACCTCATTAGGGAATTGAAACAAATCGTTTATTTTAAATCTTTTATCTTAACCTTTACTCCTCGTGTCTTTAAGGCTTTACTTAAACTCTTAACAAACATCGTACTCATTTAATTCTTGCCCCATACTGGGAAAGGGGGAGGGGGTGGCCGTTCCCTTACCGAGGTTCTGGCGGCACGGCAGGCAACCACAAAGCACGGACCTCCACGTTACTGAACTCGCGGGCCCTGCGGAGTGGCTCCATCGCTACACCCTTCATACCAGGGAAATCCACGTAGGGCGCCAATCTGACCCGCACGAGGGTCAGCACATGGGTTCTCACCTGGGGAAGGAGCGGGGATTAAGACAAAGACAGGGCAAGAGACACGAGAAATGGAGACAAGACAGGATTCTGATCAAGTCTCTAAACAATGAATTACAACTAAGATTCTTCAAGCAAAAGCAATAGCTATCCATGCAATTTTTAGAAACTCTCATTTTGGGTAATAAAACATGTTTGATCATAAAATCAGTCATATTTTAAAGCAAATCTAAGTGAGTAGGAAAGTGAGAGAACATAATTAGGCCACTAGCTACACATCCAGCTTTCTAACCTGGGTGATCAAGAAGGTATATATTGATCAACCCAGAAAGATCAAAAGAAGAGCAGCAGATACGGGGGAGGGAGGATGAACTTGTTTTTAGTCACTGCATTAGAAGCTATGTGAAGGATGTCAGGGTGAAGACAGTTTGCCCAATGATTGGAAGAATATTGGAGATACAGGTTTGGGCCCTGTTATATTATGGCTGGAAATCCAAACATCAGAATACAAATATAAACAGGCACAGTATAAATCTTTAACTCAAAATAATCTTTATTTTTTATCAGGGAAAAAGGTATGTATTTAGAATTAGCCAGCTGGACTCAGTTTACATGATCACAATTTTGTTGGCAATATCCAATGCATCATAATTGGGAGTTAGATTAACAAACATATGCCTTCTTCTCTGCATCAGGCCTGATTAGGGTGTTGACCTTGGCAGTATTGATGTCATAGAGCTTCTTTACAGCTTGTTTGATTTGGTGCTTATTGACTTTGACATCCACAGTGAACACAAGTGTATTGTTGTCCTTGATCTTTTTCATGGCTGACTCTGTGGTCATGGGGGTGATGGTATAGTGGTAAAGCTTGTTTCTCCTGGGGGCGCTCTTCCAAGGATATTTGGGCTGTCTCTGGAGCCACAGGGTCTTGGGATGGCAGAAGGTGGGTGATGTTTGTACCTTCTTTTTGTGGCTGCAGATGCCTTTCAGCATGGCCTTCTTGGCCTTTAAAGCTTTTGCTTTGGCTTCAGCTTTGGAGCCATCTCGGTATAAAGGGTCTTAACTCATACATAATCTTTAATACACATCATATACCAATCTATCAAGTTGGACCCTAGTTGGATCTTAGGCCCCTCATACACAAAGCAACTCTGTGATAAATGTTCCCTCCCATTTATAGAGAGTGAATCAACTACTATAGAGTAATGAGCAGGTATCCACAGACATAGGGGACAACACCATCCAAGGAGTGACACTAAGGTAGGTCAGCTGACAGATGGTGATGGGTATTGTTAGGTGGAGACAGTGAGTATCTCTGAACCAGAAGGAGTTGACTTTTGTGCCATAATGCTAATATACATTGGGCTCCATTGTGTATATCCATGCTTCATGTGCAGAGTAGCTCCCTGGAAGAAGAGACCTAGCAAAGAGATAGTAACAGAGAGGAAGTGACCTAAGTATATTAGGACTTCAAAAGAGCATATTCTCAAGAAATTATTATACAATGGAAGAGGTTATCATCATACAGTACATTCACTATCTTACAGAATTTGGTGGCTTTTTTTTTTTTTTTTTTTTTGTCTTTTTGAGACAAGGTCTCGCTATGCAGTTCAGGCTGGCCTTGAGCTCACTTTTGTAGCCCAGGCTGGTCTCAAACTCGCACCAATCCTGTGTCTCAGCCTCCCAAGTGCTGGGATTACAGGCATGCACCACCACACTCGGCTTAAAATTCTATTTTTTTTTTCTTGTTTCAGAACCTTTGTTTGTTTATTCACTCATTTTTATGGCCAGCTCAGCCCACCCTGAGGGCAGGGCTGGTGCAGCATGTGTTGCCGGGGATCGAACCAAGGTCCCTGAAGCCGCCCAAGCTTTCCCAAGCAGGCGCTTTAGACCACTGAGCCATGGTGTTTTTTAAAGAAATTTAAAATATGTCTTCAATTTGTAATCACAATTTCATATCACTAGTCTCTAAAATACAATGTTGGAGTAATACAGTGAGCAGAAGGTATGGAGCCCAAAAGCTTGGAATTGAGTTTAATCCCACCATTTCCTGGCTCCCAGCCTGCCTTCCATATGGAGAAAATGGCAGCATGACCATCCACTCAGTATTTCAGACCCAAAGCCATCTTTTACTGTCTCGTAAATCCAAACAGTCACTCAGTTCTGACAAGTCTAACTCTTCCTGCCTCTTAATTCTTAATTCTTCCTCCTACCTTTGTTTCCATCTTCACTGTTTCTGGGCCAACAGACTCACAAATAAGCTACTTTCTCCTTTGTGGCTTTGTCTTTGGCTCTGGAACACTCTCACAACTTACTGTGCTTGGGATCGGGGCAAGGTGAAGGACTCTGTGAAGATGACGAGGCCAGGCCTTCCAGACATCTGGATTCTGTACCTCCCCAGCTCCTTCCTTGCTGGCATCCCAGCAGTCACCACGACAGACTGGACTGAGCCGTGGTTGCCTCCCCTGCACAGCGCTTGCTCCTCACCTACTTCTCCTGGAGACACAGACTACGCGTTGGTCTCTTCCTGTGCCTTGCTGCTTTAGCCTACTGTGCTGAGGACGTCACTGAAGTGACTGCCAAGAGCTGGAGGCTGTTTTCCAAGTACCTGTACTTGACTCCAGTGCCCCTGGGGCCAGTGTTGCTCGATGCTATGCCCGTGATGCAAGACTTTGGTGACTGACCTGGAGAATCTGCAAGAGAACAGATAGCAGAGGAGGAGAAAGGAAGAGTGACACATAGCAGGGACTCTGTACCCTAAGCTGTTTCTTCTTCCAATACAGAGCTTTCCAGTTTCAGAGACAGCTTAGACCAGATGCTCTGTCAACTGATGCTGTTGAATTTTTTTTTTTTTTAAAAAGTAAACTCAATGCTAAAATTATTCAAATGAAAGGGCTGATATTTATTTATTTATTTATTTATTTATTTATTTATTTTTGTCTTTTTGAGACAGGGTCTCGCTATGCAGTTGAGGCTGGCCTTGAGCTCACTTTTGTAGCCCAGGCTGGTCTCGAACTTGCACCAATCCTCCTGCCTCAGCCTCCCGAGTGCTGGGATTACAGACGTGAGCCACCACGCCCGGCTAAGGGCTGATATTTAGAACGTGAAGAGCTGGGGCTGGCGAGATAGCTCAGTGGTCTAAAGCACCTGTTTAGGCAGCCACAGGGATCATGGTTTGATCCTCAGTACCACATGCGGCACCAGCCCCACCCCCAGGGCAGGCTGAACTGGCCATAGCATAAATAAATAAATAAATAAAATTTAAAAATAAGGAAATAAAAACATCATGAAGAGTTGACGGTTTGGTAGGTTACAAATAGTTTACAACTCTGAGTAGTTGGATGTGAATGAGCAGAACCTTCTCAGTGAGAACCGTCTCGCTTATTTCAAGTTCCATCTTGGTTTGTTTAATTCTTAAACAATGTGAAAAGTGACTTAAGAAATAGCATCACGTGGGAAGGCCAATACCGCACCCTGATATTGACATTTCGTGGACGTAGTATGACTTTTCCTGTACGTACCTATCTACTGATCAGGTTCCTAGTTTCTTAGTATAATTAGTACTACTGACTTCCAATCAGTGAGATACGTAACAGAACAAAAGAGAGTAATAAATATCATTATATCAATTATAATTAACTATCTATTGGCAGCTATTGTTACTATCACATTCTAGAATATCTTTAATTTTGTAGTAGGGGTGAAATGGAATTTTATCTGAGTCTGAATTAAGTCCCGACGGGTTATTAGATCCTGTTTCGTGTAGGAATAATAAGTGAATGACAACTATTGCTGTAATGATAAATGGTAGGATGAAATGGAAGGCGAAGAATCGTGTTAAGGTTGCTTTGTCTACTGAGAACCCTCCTCAGATTCATTCTACTAGTGTGGGACTGATATAAGGGATGGCTGAAAGGAGGTTGGTGATGACTGTTGCTCCTCAAAAGGATATCTGTCCTCACATGGCCCTGTTAAACGTGTGTGCATTGTGTCTGAGGGTGCGTCTGGTAGTGTTCGTCTGAAGAGTACCAAGTCAGGTTGATAGCTCTGTGGTTGAACAGAGCTTGCTTCATCACAGATGAGTTTCCCAGAAAATGAAAATGAATTAGGTCTCCTTGTGTTGGAAAACACAAGCTTGCACCAAAAGAATGTTGAGTGGGTATGAATCTTTCCAGCCAGGTCAGTTCCCCTCCTGGGCCAGTGACAAAAGAACATTGGGGCAGTTGACAAGTCCCAGTGCTTGCCTTGTCTAGGTCAACTGTGTGGGTATCAAAGGTGTCTGAAAAAGGAAGGCAGGGACACTGTGGTTTGAGGCTGACATTCCCAGCATCTGTACATTGTGTCTACTGTCCAAGCCTGCGGTCATCCTGCTGTATCTGGTTTTTGCTGTGATGGGAACATTGCAGGTTCATATTGTCTGGATGCTGATGATATGTGTGTGTTGGTGGCCTGGGCTTCTGGGTTTTGCTCTGTGTGGGGTGTCGGGAAGGGCATCTGCTTTCTTTTTTGGAACAGCTATATTCTGTTTCCATGAAAAATAAACTTTATGACTCTTTAGTGAAGTTCATGTTCAGAGGCCAAAATTGCATCATTAGGAACTGTCTTCATAGTTTGTCATCAGGAAAATTCTGCAAGCCAAATTTATCAGCAAAGATTCAAGGGATTTGCACAAATGTGTGTGGGAGTAACATTGCTTATCTAAAGAGTTCCCAGGGTGTGGGCTAGGGTGAGGTTTGGGAAGCAAAGTACCTGCTCTGCGCATGCGTACATACACAGGATCCTGGGTTCCACCTCCTGCACCACATGCACGAAACCGTCTGTGTAGCTCGTGATGTGTCCTGCATTCACCCTCTGTGTAATGAGAAGGTTCATAAATGATCTTTTTCTGGTCTACTTAACTGAGCACAAATATTTTACCATCTATTGCTATTTTGCATATTTTAAGCCTGTGACAACCTGTTTGTCTCAATTACTCTTCTCTTGTTGCTGGAACAAATACCTGACACCACAAATGAAGGAAGGAAAGGTTTATTTAACTCAGAGCTACTGGAGTTTTCAGTCCATACTTGGCTGGCTCCAAGGCTGAGTGCACAGGGCAGGGAACATCCAATTCATGGCAGCAGAACAACAGTGGCAATAGAGTTAGTCTCGGCCCGGCAGGATGGCTCAGTGGCCCAAAGCGCTTGCTTAGGAAAGCTTGGGTGGCTGCAGGGACTGCAGTTTGATCCCCGGCACCACATGTTGCACTAGCCCTGCCCTCAGGGCAGGCTGAGCCTGCCATAAAAATAAACAAACAAACAAAAGTTCTGAAACAAGAATAAATAAATAAATAGATAGATAGATAAATAGATAAATAAATAAATAATACAGTCAGTCTCTCTGTTTCACTTATTTATATTCAGGCTATCAGCCCCTGGTAGGCTGTAGCACTCATACGCATAATCCTAGCAGTACTAAAACCTATAATCATAATCCCAGTGCACTATGAGTTAGTCTCAAACTCTGGGAGTCCCTGCCCTATGACTGCATGAGGTTTTGGAGGGTCAACTAGACTCAAACCATAACACTGTTTATTACTGTTTAATAAAACGTGTCTTTGATAACATAACCTTATGCTCTTATCATGTAAATAATTGAAACTCACACAGGTGTTAAAAATCTATACACTTTAGCTGGGCATGGTGGTACATGCCTGTAATCCCTGCACTTGGGAGGCTGAGGCAGGAGGATCGGTATGAGTTTGAGATCAGCCTGGGCTACAAAAGTGAGTTCAGGGCCAGCCTGAACTGCATAGCAAGACCTTGTCTCAAAAAGGAAAAAAAAAAAAAAAAAAAAAAAATCAAAATACTTTAGCATGGCACTGAGGTCTTTATTCCACCTTTGTTGTCCAGGCTTAAACCCATGATGTCTCATTGTCTATTTACTGCCTCCTCAGTGGAATTTTCACCATTCTCTCACCAATGTGAACTTCTGCACTTCTGGATCTTTGTGTAAGATGTTTTCTCTGCTTGGAAATCTTTCCTTTTCACTATTAAGTAGCAAACTTTTTTGGGCCTTTTTAGCAAGATGATGCTAAAGGCAAAAAAGGAAGCTCCTGCCCCTCCCAAAGCTGAAGCCAAAGCAAAAGCTCTGAAGGCCAAGAAGGCTGTGCTGAAAGGCATCCACAGTCACAAAAAGAAGATATGAATGTCACCCACCTTCTGCCATCCCAAGACACTGCAGCTCCGGAGGCAGCCCACATACCCTCAGAAGAGGCCCCCAGGAGAAACAAGCTTGCCCACCACGCCATCATCAAGTTCCTCCTGACCACAGAGTCAGCCATGAGAAAGATCAAGGACCACAACACACTCATGTTCACTGTGGATGTCAAAGCCAATGAGCACCAAATCAAGCAAGCTATGAAGAAGCTCTATGACATCGATGTCACCAAGGTCAATACCCTGATCAGGCCTGATGGAGGGAAGAAGGGGTATGTTCACCTGGCTCCTGATTATGATGCATTGGATGTTGCCAACAAAATTGCGATCATCTAAAGTGAGTCCAGCTGGCTAATTCTAAATACACACTTTTTCCCCATTAAAAAAAAAAAAAAAAGAAGAAAAAGACGGGGCCCAGCGGGATGGCTCAGTGGTCTAAAGTGCCTGCTTGGGAAAGCTTGGGCGGCTTCAGGGACCACGGTTCAATCCCGGCACCACATGCTGCACCAGCCCTGCCCTCGGGGCGGGCTGAGCCGGCCATAAAAATGAGTGAATAAACAAACAAAGGTTCTGAAACAAGAAAAAAATAAAATTAAAAAAAAAAAAAAGAAGAAGAAACTTTTTTGAAGGGTGGGTACCTGGAATCAAATTAAGTACTCTGTACTTGCCAGGAAAGCACTTGTGCCTCTGAGCTATAACCCTGGCCTAAAGAAGCAAATTTACTTAGACTCTGAGATGTAACTCACTGCTCTTAGGACACACCTCCCATTCTTCCTATCTGAGTTGGGCTCTTCCTTCCCTGTGTTCCCTTTATTTTTCAAATCTTCACTGACCAGTAAGTTTCTCAAATTTATTCCTCTCGCAACCCCTGGAACTAGTCAAGGGTGTGGTAAGTAGTAAAAGTTATTCCATTTTTTTTTATTTTTTTATTTTTCTTGTTTCATAACTTTTGTTTATTTATTTATTTATTTATTTTTATGGCCAGTTCAGCCTGTCCTGAGGGCAGGGCTGGTGCAGCATGTGGTGCCGGGGATCGAACCGTGGTCCCTGCAGCTGCCTGCAGGCGCGTTAGACCACTGAGCCATCCTGCCAGGCCCCAGTTATTCCATTTTAAAATGCTTTCTAGAAAAGTTATTGGGCAAATGACTGTACTTTTTGAGTTTTGTTTTCTTCTTTTATAAAATTAAAAGAACAATACCTCCTCATAAACCTACATGTAAGTCAAACCCAACATTTTTCATAAAAGTGCTTTGTAAACCACACATCACTGTAATATTCAAGTTTTCATTCTGAAGTGACCTGTTTCCAACAGTCTGTTCATTATGTTCAGTCTAAGACTAGACCTTTAATAACTTTTGTTGAGTTTTACTGAATGTGAAGATATTCTTCATCAACTAGAATGATCATTATGATGTACACAAAGGCTCAGGAACATCTGGAAGCACAAGGTATCCCAGCAGTGCTTTATTAATTCTCTTCCTAGAAAGTTCTTTTTTTTTTTTTTCCTCTCTCTGATGACAGTGTTGTTCAAGTCAGTAACAAGAAGCTACACTAGGGGGCTCTCCTGTTATTGTCCAAATGCAGTCTATAAAATATCCCCAACCCCCAAAACTATTCCCAATAATTTTGCTCTCTTTTCAAAGGTATTTTATTTCTATGTAATTCAAGTTGATATCAATAAAGAAATTATCAAAATTTTCTTGTCTATAAAAATAAAAGAAAATTTCATAGCAAAATAATCAGAGAATAAGAATGGTGAATATACTATACATCCTGACCTTAGACACCCAAGTTTAAATTTCATATGGTTTCTCTCTGATGACACACTCCAAATAGAAAGCAAAATAGAAAACAAGATGAGGAGGAAAAAGTTCAAATAACTCTTCAAGTCATCTATATTCTTATTTCAAAAATATTTTAAATGCCAATTTGTTTCATTTATGCTACTAGCTCCTTTTATTAATTGAAAAGAAAGCTTTGGAAAGTAACTACTCACTGTGTAGTTCAGGCTGGCTTTGAACCCATTCTGTAGCTTGGGATGGTCTTGAACTCACAGCGATTCTCCTGCCCTTAATCTCCCAAGTGCTGAGGTTACAGGTGTGTGTCACTGCACCCAGTAGCTTTGTTATTTTATGTGTTTGTTTCTTCTAAGCCAGAATATTTTCTTGTCCATAACTTGTACTTAGAGTAACATTTTCCCATTCTCTTTAGAATTTGCTTTCTTATGGAATAAGGTCATAAAGACAATACAGATCAGAAGCCTGAAACATCTTTCACATCTATCAAACTACTGTCTGTGGCATTCTTATCTTTTTTTAATCTATTACAAAGAAACTCGGGAGAGAGAGGGTTTAAGATACAGTTTATTGGTAAAGCACTTGCTAGCTTCCTAGAAGCCTTGAGTTTGATCTCTAATAGCACTGAAAAAGAAATGAAAGACAGAAAAAAGAAATAAAGCAACCCTAGGTAGGAAACTATTAATTGCCTTGTGTCCTTAAGTGATTAGAAACTAAAAAAAAAAAAAAAAAAAAAAAAAAAAAAAAAAAAACCTGTCCTTCCGTTGAGAATCCCAAGATATTTATGATCTAGAAGTTTGATCCTAAGTTTGAACTAAGTAAAGGACAAACTTCAGAAGACAAATAATGAAACACAATGTTCCCAAGATCTTGTAAATAACAGAGGGAAAAGAAAGTAGAGAGATACTGTAGATCTTTCTCAGGTAGGAAGAGATGGAGAGATGAAGAAGAGAGGGAGTAGAGGGAAAGGGGAAGAAGAAAGGAAATGTAAAGCGTTGTGCACACACACACGGCCTCCTCACAAGGAGCACAAACAGTGTGCACTGCAAGAACGCACTAGTATCATTTCTTTTTTACAGAGAGGCCACATCTCCTGCAAGAATGAGGACCATTCTCAACAATCAGACCATCGCCATTCCAAAAAAACGTCAACAACACTCTGAAGGTGTAGGAGGCCCGCCTAGGTCCTCGTTTCAAACCATGAAGTCAATATTTGTAATCTCAGAGTTACGTTACTGGAATCTCACCAAGGTGATTCCAATCTACCACCTCTCATGCAACTCATGGAGAAAATAAAGACACTAAAACATATTTCTAATTACTGGGGAGCCAAGGGGCTCTAAATCCAGCCACAAAGATGGTTCTCTGGAACAAAGAGAGCAACCCAGGGCCTCACTCGGTTTTTATTCAATGGAGGAGTGGCTTGAGGAGGAATGACTGAGAATTGTGGGAGGTAGTTAGTACTGTGAGCTGAGCGAGGTGGGGGCCTACATTGCCCTCTGCCATATGCAGAGAGGATATGCAGAGAGAGTAATCTGCATGATGCTATTCAGATAGTACCTAATGTTTTGGGTAGTCTGGTTCTTTAGCTTTGATGTAATCTTTCAAGCCCCGGGAAGTCAGAGCCTCTGTATCATTCCCAGCTAGCATCAGGGAGCATTAGCTCCTGTCCTGTCTGGACCCTGCTCACATTAAGGAGCAGCAGGTGTAGGTTACCAGGGAGATAGGCGTACCACCTTCAAAGACTATCACCAACACCTCAGTTAGACCAATATACATTGCTTAAGGTCAGTTGAAGGGATAAGGAAAAATCCTACCCAGCTCTGTACATATCAATACATGGAAAGAGGGTCAGGCTCAGTCAAAATAGAGACAGTCACTTTTCCTTCAAGGAGAGCTGCTCAGGCGGTCCTCCACATGATAGGACACTATAGTTACTGTGAAGGACCTTGGGGGAACCCTGTAGGGGTACTTCAGCCACATTGATGTAGAGCCCGGGCTCCTTGGGAAGAAAAACAACAAGCTCCTGGTTGACAAATGGTGAGGAAATAAAGAGGACCTGGCGAGCCGGGTGTGGTGGCGCATACCTGTAATCCCAGCACTCGGGAGGCTGAGGCAGGAGGATTGGTGCAGGTTCGAGACCAGCCTGGGCTACAAAAGTGAGCTCAAGACCAGCCTGAACTGCACAGCGAGACCCTGTCTCAAAAAGACAAAAAAAAAAAAGAGGACCTGGCGATAGGTAGTCACATTCAGAACATGATGAAGAGGTCACGCTGGGCTTCCATTGCAAGATGAGGTCTGTGGGTGCTCACTTCCCCGCCAATGTCATTATTCAGAAGAATGGGTCTCTTGTCGAAATCTGGAATTGCTTGGGCGAAAAATGCATTCGCCGAGTTCGTACGAGGGCAGGTGTTGCTTGCTCAGCATCTCAAGCCCAGAAAGACGAGCTAATCCTTGAAGGAAATGGCACTGAGCTTGTATCAAATTCAGCTGCTTTGATTCAGCAAGCCACAATAGTCAAAAACAAGGATATCAGATAACTCAGTAGATTACCGTGCCTGCTTAGGCAGGCGCAGGCAGGCACAGAGGCTGACGTTCAGTCACCAGTGTGCCACACAGGCCTGCTCCGGGGGCAAGCTGAGATGGGGATTGAGACCGGCCGTAGTGGTGAGCACCTGTAATCCCAGTGCTTGGGAGGCTGAAAACAAGAGGATCACTACGAGTCCAATCTGTGTAATGAGAACTTGTAGACCCTGTACTAAACACATAAAGCAAATCATAAAAAACAAGCCTAACACATCGACCGGAAGCACCGCAAGCCGGGATACGGCCAGCCAGGCTGCAGGCCCGCTGTGCTGGCCCCTGGCACTGCTGTTCTGGCTCCCAGTGGCTCCCGGCCAGTATTTGACCTCTGGCGGCCGCTGGCCCGTGTCCTACAAAAAATTATGCATGATGCCATTGGATTCAGGAATACCTTAAATGGCAAGAACTACACAGTGGAATGGTACAAATTTTTCCAACTTGGCAACTGCACTTTTCCCCATCTCAGGCCCAAAATGGATGTCCCTTTCTGGTGTAATCAAAGAGCTGCCTATCGTCTTGAAGGGATTTATGACACCCACTGGAAGGAAAATGGGACGCTAGTTCTAGTAGTGACCATATTAGGAAACACATTTAACAAGATGGCAAAGTGGGTGAAACAGGAATTTATGATGGACATGGACTGTCGAAGCCAGCCCAGGAAAAGAGAAGGAGACCTGGTTTGAATCCTTTGTTCAAAGCTTGTATTAAGGACATATGAGAAATTAGCCCAACTTGGAGCAGAGTTCAAGAAGAGAGAACACAACTGTACAAGCATATTTCTTTACAATGGTGAACCTACTTATTTGGGAAACGAAATACCTTTTTTTTTTTTTTTTTTGTGGAACTGGGATTTGAACTCACAACCTTACACTTGCCAGGCAGGCACTTGTGCCACAGAGCTATCTCCCCAGCCTGAAATACCTATTTTTGGACCAACAGGAAATAAGACTCTTGCTTTAGCCATAAAAAGATTTTATTACCCTTTCAACCCACACTTATCAATGAAAGAATTTCTGTTGAGTCTCTTATAAATTTTTGATTTGGTAATTATGCACAGACAGTTCTATTTGTTTTATAATTTTGAATATTGGTTTTTACTTATGAAGTTTCCTTTTGTTAAAATAATCTATGAAGAAATCCCTTTACCTAACAAACACAAAATATTCACTCATTTATAAAACCTTAATTCTACTTACTGCTCTTTTTTCTCTAACCACCAGCATCTTCTTTTTATGGGGTGATTTTACATTTGTAGCTTTCTCAGTCTCTCTTGCTCAGTAAAATGCACATTGGTAGAGGGAGCCGGGTGTGGTGGCGCACGCCTGTAATCCCAGCACTCGGGAGGCTGAGGCAGAAGGATCAGTGCGAGTTGGAGACCATCCTGGACTACCAAAGTGAGCTCAAGGCCAGCCTGATCTGCATAGTAAGACCCTGTCTCAAAAAGGCAAAAAAAAAAAAAGTACATTGGTAGAATTGTTGCATATTAATTAGTATCTCAAGACTATTCTTGGAAAGCTGAAATGCTGTTACGCTGCTAAAATAAACATGTTAAGTGGTTTTAAAAGAAAAGAAAAAAAAATTTTTGGATGGTGTCTATGTTTCTAAACAGGGAACATAGCAGCAGCCAGATGAGTAAGATCCAAGAGTTATCTGGCTCACAGAAATAAGCTTCTGGATTGTAAAGCCAGTCTGTGATTTTTATTTATTTATTTATTTATTTATTTATTTATTTACTTACTTACTTACTTACTTACTTACTTATTGTGGAACCTGGGGTTGAACTCAGGCCCTTTGCCAGGCAAGCATTTATTCTACTGAGCTATCTCCCCTGCCCCTAATCTGTGATATTTTAACAAGATAATAAAAGATCTTTACTGAAAAAAATGTAGAGGGAGAAACTGTAAACAAGTGACAGTATACTCGATGCTTTTCTTTCAGAGATTATCAGCTTCAAGTTATAATGCAGAGCATCTGATATTAAGAACTGATTTTTTATATTTATTTATTTATTTAGGGAAGAGTCTCCAGGGTGTTCAGAGTCTCACTACTACATTGGACTCATAGTGATCCCCTGTTTACAACCCCTCAAGAGCTGGGATTACAGGTATGCACCACCACAGCCAGTCTCAATTGCCATCTCAGTGGGTCCCAGGGGGCAGGGCAGGCATAGCAGGTCCAGAGATTGAATCCCTGACCTCTATGCCTGCTTACAGGTGCTTTAATCTGCTGAGTTATTTGGCCAACTGTAAGGGCTGATTTAATGCCTAATGAGCTTCTAACTCCTGCCTATTTGTGTGATCACTAAGTCTTAGTCCCAACTTCTTCCCCCTTACTTGAGGCTTTGGGATGATCCACTTAAAAACCACCCTTATCGGGTTGGGGAGATAGCTCAGCCTTCTAAGCACCTGCCTGTTTTCATTCCACTCAGAGTTCAACTTCTTGAGGCCGTCGGGATCTCCTGTGGGGATGGATTTCAACTTCTTTCCATGTTGAACAAACAATTGGATGAGAACCAGGGAGATAGCTCAGTGGAATAAGCACTCGCCTGGCAAGCACAAGGTCCTGAGTTTGACCTCTGATACCACCAAAAAAAAAAAAAAAAAAAAAAAGAATCGGATGAAAGAAGGAAAAATGGTGGAACATTTCACATTTGATAAAGGAAACACTAAAAGTGAAGGGTAAGAGAGAAACTGATTTTTCAGAGTGAACTTAGGCCAAGTCTAAGAGAAGAAAAATAAAACCAAAATAAAATAAAATATGAGAGAAAAGGATATCCTGGAGGCCCAGTGTAAGCTCCTAAGAAAAGGCACAGTAGGAAGCTCTTCCCAGTGTCTGTGTCCCTTTCATTTATTTACTTATTTATTTGTTTATTTATTTTATTTTTTGTGGCTGGTTCAGCCTACCCTGGAGGCAGGGCTGGGATGGCATGTAGTGCTGGGGAATCAAACCATGGTCCCTGTGTTTGCCTAAGCTTGCCTAAGCAGGCACTTTAGAGCGCTGAGCTATCTCGCCGGCCCTGCATCATTTTATTCTTTCTGCACAACACAGGGACCCATGAAAAGTCCACATAGGGGGCCTAGGGATTGCTTGGCCCCTGTGTCCTGGGATCTGGCCACACTTACTCCCCCAGTGAGCTTTGCCAGGACCTGCCTTCCTGCTTCAAACTCACCTGGCCCAGGTCAGAGAAATTTTAGCAGATGTAGGACTTAACAGAGGAAGTATTACACTAGATGCATCAGGTATACCTTACCACACTCTTCTCTAGGGTCTATATGCTGTACAGCTTATATCTCCAGCACCCAGGGAGTACTCTAAGTACTGCTAGTATTCAATATATGAGCACACACAGCTTATATATGTGGATTCAGAGATCTGAGAAGGAGCTAACCCTCCCTGGGAATTATCTTTCAATCAGTTTACGATTCCTGAACGAAAACTATTCACTGCTTTATGACCACATCATGGCTTTAAGTACAACTATTGCTGCGTCTGGCTCTTAGTGAGTTTTTTTCTGTTCCAAAATTCTGAAGCCATCTTCAAAAGCCTGACCTTTGAGCATATTTAATTTTGAGGATATTTAATTGGCCTCGGCTTAATTGAACATACAATTCATGGATCACCATTGTGGTTACAATATATTACACATTGCAAAAGACACAGGGATGAGAGTGAACGTTAGTGCCACCAAGCAAGAATTTAGGGCTCCAGTCTAGATGGGATAAATATGGTGACTTGTAATGGGGAAGGAAGCAAATTCCACTTTGTGAAATTTTTTTGTATACATTCAGGAGAATTATAGGCTTTAAAATGTGTACCTGCTCATATTCAGTAAGTGCTATTGAATTGAAGACTAGAAAGCCATAAACTGAGAGAGAAAAGACTTTATGTGAGTGCCCTGAAGCCAGGGCAGCAGCAGCAGGATCCATCATCCTTAATGTTTATTTCTTCCCCGCCACATCTGGCCCCAAATACAAATCATGCCACCGCCTAATCCAAGCCACCCTCACCTCTCACCTGTGACAGCCGCTTTGGTTCTGCTCACTGACTTCTTTCCATCTGTTCCTACAGAATAATATAAAGGGGATAAATTTCTACGATCATGAATTTAATCAGATTTTCTGGTAAGCCCCACCTCTGCCTTTCCACTGTATTCAGTAGGAATTTCAGACCCTTGACCGTGTCCCATCGGCCCCCACGTGGGCTCCTCTAGCTTCCCCTCCTGGCTTCCTCATCATTAAATTGCCTCGTGATTGGCTTTCCTTCAGTTCTGCACACACATGAGAGGGGGAGAAGGTTCATGCGTATGATTTCTCTGGCTCAGTTCATCAGATTCCATCCCAATTTTCCACTTTAATATAAATAGAAGGTCACTTAGAGAGATTCTACCTGACACATTATTTAATTGGTGTTATCCCTTCCCAGTATACCTTATTTGCTGTCCTAGCACTAAAGCAATTCATTTATGTTGCATATCACAATGTGCAAAATAGTCACTTATTTAGTGTCTGTCTTCTTACTCAGGCACATTTCTAGGAAGGCAAGGAGTATGTCTATTTTATTATCCAGCAGTATATTCATTACTCAGTTTTCTGCTGTGTGCAGGTGGGCAGAGCAGCACATGCCTGTAATCCCTGTACTTGGGAGGCTGAGGCAGACAGCCTCATAACTGTGAGTTCAAGGCCAGTCTGCACTACCTAGTGAGACTCTGTCTCAAAAACTAAACAAAAAATAAAGTAGACCAAGTATATAATAGATCAATAAACATTGAATTAATTTAATTTAATTCACCTACTCATTAAATTATTCAAGAAGGAGGTTGGCAGCAGCTACAGGGCAAGATGGAGGTGGGGATTTAGGAACTTTCCCCGTGTACTGTCAAAGCCATCCTGATCCTGGACAATGAGGGAGATCAACTTTTTGCCAAGTACTATAACGACACCTGCCCCAGTGTCGAGGGACAAAAGGCCCATCACACTGACAACAAAGTTGCTCTCTTGGAAGGCCTGACAGTGGTGTATAAAAGCAGTATCAGTGTCTATTTCTATGTGATTGGCAGCTCCTATGAAAATGAGCTTATGCTTATGGCTGTTTTGTACTGCCTCTTTGACTCCTTGATCCAGAAACTAAGGAAAAATGTAAAAAAGCGAGCTCCGCTGGAGAACCTGGAGGGGCTCTTCTTGGCTCTGGGTGAAACGGTAGATGGAGGAGTGAACCTAGAGAGTGATCCACAGTAAGGGGTACATCGAGTAGCATTACGGGGTGAAGATGTTCCCCTCACTGAGCAGACTGTGTCTCAGGTACTGATATCGGAAAAGAACAGATCAAGTGGCCACTCCTCCCGTGAAGGCCCGCTTGGTTCCTCACCTCAGAAATCCGCATGTCTACTATAACTTCTTGTCTGAGCCCCCAGCTGATGCTCTCAGGGTCATCTTAGGGATCACAAGGGATCCTAAATCTTCATCCCATCGGGGGTTGTCCTCACCGCCCAACATACTTCCCTTTCCTTCTCACTCATCTATCTGGAAGAAAGCTCCAGCAGGTGTAGATACCAGGCAGGGAAGCACCCTCCTCCTTCCTAGACTGGCTTATGCTCCCTGCTCACCTGCCCCCATATTTTCTTAACTTCTTTGCCCTTTGCAGCAGTCACACTCCAGATCAAAGCAGGAGAAAGAATGTGCTGAGTGTTTTCCACCTCGGCCCTTGCAGGTCCTTCTTCTAACAGCGTGCATGTTGTGTGTGTGGGAGAGGAGTGTCCCTTTATGTGGGGTGAGCAGAGGTGGCAGGGAGGTGGCCAGTCTTGCCTCACTTACTGACCTCAGCAACCCTCCTGTTTGTTCTTGCTTCAAAACCATCATGGGTGTGAGTGGTTACTGAGTGTCCGTCTTGTCCGATATCTCAGCTCTCTACCTTTACTATCTGTAGGATTGTTGCTGGCCTCGTCTTCACCTTGCCCTGGAGCAGAGCCACTCCCAGGAACTAAAGCTCCATTCTCAAGTCCAGAAGAGTTTCTGCTGCAAACTGGAGAAGGGCCTGGACCTTGAGGCTGTCAGGGCCCTCAGCTTCCCAGGACTGCATTTGGTTCTCTGCCTTGGGCCTCACTTGGCAGCTTACCCCTGCCCTCTCTGCCTCAGCCTTACATGAAAAAGCTGTAGATCTGGGCTCTTGGCTTCCCTAGATGGCTGACAGCGGTGTCTTTCCCTTGAGACCTGGATTTCCCCAGGAGGACAGACAGTGCTATGCCTACTTTTAGGACTACTTTACCCCTTGACTCAAAATTTCTTCCCCAGGAAAAGGTCATAGAAAGCTCTGACCCAGAAGTCTGCTCCACACAGGGACTGTCACTTCTCCAGCACTGGAGTGAGGCAGAGGAGGGATATTTAAGGAGATACTTCACATAAGATGCACAGAACGAGGAGACGGCCACCTTCCTATACAGCTCTGCAAAGGGGGAATAAAATATTTTTTTCCAAAAAAAATCATTCAAGAAGGGCCAGCCAGATAGCTTAGCCTATTGAAGAACATGCTTAGGCAGATGAGCACTTACTCAGTGGCACTATAGCCTGCATTTCAGTTTTATGGCATATATAATGCTTCAGAGATTCTCTCCTGTGGTATGTAAGTCAGCTGTAATGGTAAAACAGCAGACCAGGAGTGAGATAGGCCACCTCCTTCCAAAGACCCTGAGGGCATCTGGACCTAATGCCAGGTTTGAAGATTGTAAAACAAGGACCCATATCTTGCAGTAAACTATGTGGAAGAATTTTTGGTTTCTTGAATAAGCCATCAACACACATTTACCAGAAGCTTACTCTATATTTGGCTTGGATTAAGTTATTGGCATTTAAAAAAAAGACCAGGAGGAATAGAAAACCAGCATCTTATCTTGGAGAGATCATGTGTTACTGAGAAGACCCAGAAGCCAATAAAAGACTGACAATATAAATAGAAAATGCTCAAGCCATATGTACAAACAGAATTTGGATCTTTATAACCTGTGGCTTATAAAGATTGGGCAGGGGAGAAATCTGTGGAATTTCAAGGGTAGAGTTAAAAGAGTGAGACTGATAGAAGACAGGTAAGAAAGGAATTTTAATGGGGAGAATCAAGATTCAAATTCAAGGAAAGATTAAAAGGTAGAAAAACAGCCTGAGAGGTGAGACTCATACAAAGTGTAACGTTCCCATCAGATGGTATCACAGGTTGAACTCTTATCAACTAAAAAGTCATGTTAAAGTCCTAACCTCAGGAACTCATGAATGTAACCTTACTGGAAATAGTGTTGATAAAGATAAAAATCAAGTTAAATTAAAGTGATACAGGTCCCAAACCCAATATGATAGCATCCCTATAAGAAGAAGATTATACATGAAGAAACAGATATATATTTCAAGGAAAATGGCCTGAGACATTAAAGGCAGAGATTGGTGCAATGTGTCAAGAATGCAAAGAACAACAAAGATCTTTTGTAACCACTAGAAGGTAGGAAGAAATATCCTCTTCTAAAACCCTCAAAAGAAACATGGACCTGTAGACAACTTGATTTTGGACTTCCAGGCTCTGAAAATACAGGAATTAAATATCTGTGTTTTAATTCAACAAATGTATGGCATGTTGTTATGACGACCTCAGAAAACTAATATAGATGACATGTTTACAGAAACTCAAAGGGTTGGCAGAGGGATTGGAAGAGGAAACTGGAATAAGCTAAAGCATTTGATATTTTATTAAACTTACTACAAATTTTAAGAAGTATTATTTATAAATATCAGATTCAGCATAACATCTGGACTTTCTTTGGCTTGCTTATCGTGATAGCTGTCTAAGGATGGCTGCTCATCTCTTCCTTCTAATAATAGCTAGGGCCGTGACAAAGTGGTCTTGGGATTTCTAACTAAGATTATCATAGGATATATTTATTTTCTGAAACTTGTGTTCTATTTCTAGATATCCACACTTAAATGTTATCACTGGCTCTGAGAGATGTACCCCTTACTATTTTCTTGCTTTTTGTTTTATTTCTCATATTCATTTTCTTTTTGTTGTTTATCTTTTTTAGGGAAGAGTCTACAAAGTGTTCAGGGTCTTGTTACTGGATCAGACTCACAGTGATCTGCCTGTTTACAGCCTCCCAAGAGCTAGGATTACAGGCCTGTGCCACCACACCCAGCCTTAATTGCCACCTCAGCATGCCTCAGGGGCAGGACATGCGCAGCAGGTCCCAGGGATCAAAACCTCAGCCCCTTCACCTGCTTGCAGGGCTTTAACCTGCTATCTGACTGGCCCATTTCTCCTGTTTTCTCAAATGAAAGTTAGATTTTATTTTACTGTGCTCTATTTATTTCACTTAGCAATATATTATAAATCTCTCTCCACATCAATATGTAGGAAATCTTGTTTATTTCTGTGAAAGCCTACATTTTATCTCATGTCAGCCAGCCTCCTATTTAAAGATGTTATGGTTGCGGGGCCGGCAAGATAGATCAGCGGTCTAAAGCACCTGCTTAGGCAAGCTTAGGCAACCACAGAGACCGAGGTTCAATCCCTGACGTCGCATGCGGCGCCAGTCCCACCCGTGGGGGAAGGTTGAGCCAGCCATAACATAAACAAATAAGTAAATAAATAAATAAAGTTTTAAAAAACATGTTATGGTTGTTTTCAACATTGTGCTATTACAAATAATACTGTATAATAATAATGCATGCACGGTAATTACACACATAAATCAGCTTGTGCTTTTCAAGCATATCTTTAGATAAATTCTTAAAAGTGAGATTGTTAGGTCAAACGGAAATACATATGGAATTTCACACTACATTCCATAACAACTGTAATAGCAATTTCCATCAGCCATGTATAGAAAAAGCCTGTCTTGCCTACATTCTTGCCAATAAGCTCTATTGTTTATCTTATTAATTTTTGCACATATGGTAAGTGAGAAGTGATAGCTCATTATAACTTTATTTTGAATTTATTTTATCATGACTGAGGACGAGTATCTTTTCATACATTTAAGAATACATACACTTTGTTCACTGCTACCAGTGTTCTGATGTTTTACAACGCATTTTCATACACACTATTTTATCATAACTATGATTCTAAACGATAGGCATTATTATCCCAATCTGAGTTCTTGAATTAAGTCAAATTGTAAAGGGAAGAGTCAGAACCCAACGACAAATCTACGGACTGATTACAAAAATATTGGGCTGGGGAAATAGCTCGGCAGTCTAAGCACCTGCCTAGCAAGGACAAGAACCCAGGTTCGACTCCCAGTACCTCATGCCATGCTGCCACCAGTCACTGAAACCTGACAGAGTGGCACACGCCTATGATACAAATCCTGAGGAACTAACACAGGAGGGTCACAGTGAGTCCAAGCTGCATAGCAAGACCCTGTACCAAATACATAAATAAATAAATCTTTAAAAATATTCTAAATATAGAGAAATATAATTGCTCTGTTAGTATGGAGTTTTAGAGCCTAGTTTTGGAAGATGCCAATACCTATGTTTTTATCCATCTCACTTACTCTTTTTATAATGTGACTGACAGTCATACTCACTAAGCTTTGTGTTTTTTCCCTTTGAATATGGGCAGGGACTGGTAATTAACCCAATTATATCGACTGCTCCTGTATGACTCACATAGCTGCAACATAAAAGTATGGAACCTAACTGTCTTATACCATAGGCAAAAATGAACTCATAATAGATCAAAGACCTAAATATCACAGCTGAAACTATAAACCTCTTAGAAAATATAAATGTACATCTTTGGTGAACAATCACTTCTTGGATAAAACACCAAGAACACAAGCAATTACAAGGTACACGCACACAGATAGCTAAGATAATTGTACTCCTAATTCTATTAGTCCATTGAAAGGAACAGTTAGCGCTCATATTATCTGATCAACTTTGCATGCCTATAGCTGGTAATTGAGCAACTACTTTGAAGATAACAATACGCAATATAATAACCACTGTTGATTCCCTATCATCTTGTTTAGAAAATCTGTAACATTTTTATTTTTATTCTTTAAAAAAATAAAAATAAAAACTAGGCTAATTGGGCTGGATTACAATGAAAACTTTTTTTTCATGATTTAATATTTTTATTTTTTAAACTTAACAATGGTTATATTACATATTTTCATCATCAGATCAGTTTAGATTAATAGATATAGGTATATAAGATTGATCAAACAATTAAAAATTAACACTGTCAATAAACATTACTTTTTTTTTTTTCTTTTCCTCTTTCTTTTTTTAAAAGTTGACACATTGCATATTGTCCTCACAATAGTTCTACAGAGCACAGTGTGTGGGCATGACCCACTCCCCTACTGATATTGCTAAGAAGAAAAAGGAAAAAAAGAAAAGAAAATTCTTCTCTTTGGACTAAGAGGAAACAGATGCATACACAATGAAAACTTTTGTGTTGCGAACAAAGTCATTAGGAAAGTACAGTGAGAACAAAAGAAGACAAGACAAGAGCCGAGCAGGACACCTAGGCGAGAGAAGAGTGGAAGCCATATTTGAATCAAAGTAGTAAAGGTGAAGAGGTTCATCCTTAGGTTATGTCTGCAGGGCACTGAGAAGAGTGGGTGGAGCAAAACTGCAGAGATACCTTCAAAACTCACTAGTCTCCCTGAGAGCAACAATCCAGCTGAATGAGTAATGGCCCCCTCACCTGCAAGCGAGAAGACCTGCGAGGGATGAGCAGCACTCTCCAACCCAGAGAGAAAGCCCAGGAGAGTGGGAGGAGCTGTACCCCTTCTGACTGGTGCCCCTCCTCCATGAGAGTAAGCAGGCCCCCACTGAATGTGCAGGGTTCCCTACAGCAGTGTTACATCCAGTCGCCAACTCCAAGATGGCTCTACATTTTGCTTCCCAGGAGCACAGGGCAACACAGATAAGGGCTAATCAACTGACCCAGTCCTGAATGAGGATATTACCTGAGGAGAGAAGAGAGAAAGCATACCCCACAACTGTGAACATTACGTTCAACAGCCCACCTGAACTTCTACCCAGCAGCCTCCCTCCAACAGAGACCAGAGAGCTGATCATCTTCCTTACCTGCCAACATGAGCAAGGGCACACCTTAGCTTGGATAGTAATGCCAGTCTGGGAGGAATGGACAGAGCCATGGGGGTGGGGCATATTAAAAACTTCTAAGTCATAAAGTAGGCATAAAAAAGCATGACTGGCAAGATCCCAAGATTGCAGGTCCTGGAAAGAAACTATTCATTCAATAGCATAGACGTTTTTTCTTTGACTTGATGTTTTTGTGGTCTTTTGATTTTATAGTATTTTTATCTTTCTTTCATCATGAGTTTCTAGCATTTGAGATTTTTCCCTCCCTTCTCCCCTCTTTCAGTTTCTTTCCCCCACCTTTTCTTTTTTTCCTTTTCAACTATTTTCTCTTCTTTCTTAACTTTCTTTTCTTTCATATTTTTTCTCTTTTTATTTTATTCTTTTTCTTGCTTGTTCTTTCCCATAACCATTCTCTAACACAATCAATTTCTTTTTACTCCTTAATGGAACCCTATCTCACTTTTCTCTCCTCCTCAGATCCCATTGATTAACTTCTCAAATTTTACTTTTTTTCACTCAATTAGTTTCCACCTTCTTTATCTTCACTAATATAACTATGAATCTCTAGGTAGCTGGTTTAATTTGTGTCAGTGCTATTGAATAGTGTTCTATTGTAGTAGCAGTAAAGTTGTTCTACTTAACAGGTACTAACTGTGGACCAATAAGAGGTCAATATTTGTTGTCTTAGTGCTTATGCTACACGTATAGCTCTGTTTCATATGACCAAAATTGATACTTTGTGAGCTCTTAGGTTGGTCAATATTCAGTTTATATTTAGCACTGTTATTGCTATTGATTTTATTGCCATAGCCAAGGAGACATAGATGTTGCTATTAACTGGTGTTGTTGAGAATCCAATATCTGGATTGCCTTGAGGTCGCTAGCCGTACTGTGGCTCATTCCTGAAGAGCTAGGTATGGGACCAAACACATTGCAACTTTCCATCCCAAGTGAACAAAAATGGTTGGATCCTGGGATAGAGGCAAAGACCAACAGCCATGTCCAGAGAACACTCCTAAAAGGTTGATTTAAACTTAAGAGCTTTCCATACTAGAAATAGAACCTTCCAGTAAAGGCAACACAGCCTCACCACATTAAAAAGATTTTTAAAAATAGAAACATGAGAAAGCAAGCCAACAAAATGCCTCCCCACACTCCCAGCTCTCCCAGAGTTGATTCATGCACCATAAAGGCAAGAAAACCAAACATCACTCACTCACATGATCTGAAATGATATCGAGATTAAAAAAAATAGATTAATTGGCCATTTGGCAAGCTCAGAGCAGATATAAATAAGAAGATATTGGGCAAATAAGATATTGGGTAAACAAAATAATTAGCAAATCTAGAGAAAACATGAACATTAAAACTAGGAGAGTAGGGGCTGGGGAGATAGCTCCAAGGCACAAGTGCCTGCTGGGCAAGTGCAAGGTTGTGAGTTTGAACCCCGGTCCTGCAAAAAAAAAAAAAAAAAAAAAAAAGTAGGAGAGTAAAGCAAAATGATGCAAAATATGCATGACTAGCACACAAAAGAATTACACCCCATAGGAAATTTCTAAACAGAAATTCAGGAGATAAATTCTCTGTCAAAATATGGGCAGCAGTGTTGACCAATGAGAACTAAAAGTGTCAGAACTAGAAGACAGGGAGGTTCTTAGTGCCTAATTATTGAGTGAAACTTTAAAAACAAGAGAACATGAAAAATGGATCCAATATTTCTGAGATAATGAAAAGAAGACTGAGCTAAGATTAATTGGAATTCATAAAAAATCAGAAGACAACAGATATGGCATCAGAACCTTGTTTACTGAAATAGTAGCAGAAAACTTTCCAAGTAAGAGAAAAAATTTTACAGATAAGTGAGGCATATAACTCCATATCCAAAAAACAACCTCTCTGTGACACATCATAGTCAAAATCCTAGAAATCTACACAAGAACAGAATCTTAAAAGTGGTTTGAAAAAAACCAACCAATTACTTATAAAGAAAAACCCATTGGAATTACTGCAAACTTTTCAACACAAACTTTAAAGGCCAACATCTTGGAGTGACGTATTTCATGCCCAAAGAGAAAACATTCTCCAACCAAGGCTGATATATCCTACAAAACCATACTTCAAAATTGTTGGAAAAATGATATTCTTCCTTGATGCAGAGCATGTGCAGAAATTCATGACCACCAAACCAACACACCAGGAAATTTTCAAAGATACCCTAGAAAGTGGGAATGAAACTATCAATGACAAGAGGTCTACAGAATGAGTACAGCAGGTAGGGTGCATTCTAATGTAGAAAGGAATGATAGAGACTGAAACAGACTTGTATCCTTGATGACATAAAAAAGGAAAAAGGGACAAGTCTCTCTTTTGTTTCTTTGGAGGAGCTCCAGTCTTCCCCATTGCCTCTGAACATCCAGCTCCTGGTTTCTAGTGCAGACTCTTCAGTACTGCTGGATGGACTCTTTGGCTTTTCAGCACAGATCCTTCAGCTTCTTGACATAGATTCTTGCGAGGCTCTGCGGTGAACTTCAGGACCCTAACTTTTGACCAGATCCTTGAGATCTCTAGATCTCCAGGATGCCAATGACTCTTGCATTCTTCTACACCTGACTCCGCAGGCAACCACTGTAAACCTTCCATATATTATAAATATATATGATATATTTTTAAAATTTATTTTTTAGACTTTTTTTTCTTTTTTTGCAGAACTGGGGATTGAACTCAGGCCCTTGCACTTGCCAGTCAAACACTTATTCTACTGAGCTATCTCCGCAGCCCCTATGTATGATATATATAATTAAATCTGTTCCTCTAGTGAATGCTGATACGCCTATATTCAGATAAAGTGGACTTCAAGCCAAAAGTAATCCAAATTTTATGTGTCTACTTTAAAAGTTTCCTAAAAGAAATGTTATACCTTTATTATCTATCCAAATGAAGATCAGCAGACTTAAAGAAAGGAAGTTTCAAGTTGAGAAGAATAGAATGACAAGCAAGCAAACCAATCCAAACAAAGATCACTACATATTGGTTAGGGAACAAGCCAACAGAAAGAGATGACAACTATTTAAAAATATGCACAAGCAGCCTGGTGTGGTGGTGCACGCCTGTAATCCCAGCACTCGGGAGGCTGAGGCAGGAGGATCAGTGTGAGTTCAAGACCAGCCTGGATTACAAAAGTGAGCTCAAGGCCAGCCTGAACTGCATAGTGAGACCCTGTCTCAAAAAGACCAAAAAATATATATATAGATATGTGTGTGTGTGTGTGTGTGTGTGTGTGTGTGTACAAAAGCAATAGTGCACCCAACTTTATAATCCAAGTACTACTGACATAAAAAGAATAACAATAGAGAAAAAAAGACTATTATGAACACAACTGTAGTGGAAGACATCAATACCCCAGCATTGCAAATAGGTCAACTCAACAAAAGTTGCACAAAATCTTTGAATGAATGAATGTGATAAACAGCTACAGTGTTTTGCCCAAGAACAGAATACACACTTTTCTTAGCAACACAAGAAACTTTTTTTTTTTTTTTTGTATTTTAGGGAAGGGTCTACAGGGTGTTCAGGGGCTTGTAGTCATCTGACTGTTTACAGCCTCTCAAGAGCTGGGATTACAGGTGGACACCCCACACCCAGTCTCGATTGCCATCTCTTGGCACAAAGGCCCAGGAATTGAACCCCTGGCCCCTGATCCTGCTTGCAGGTGCTTTAATCTGCTGAGCTATCTGGCAGGCCCAAAATTTTCTTAAAAAAAAAAAAAAAAAGAAAGACCCTTATACTAGCCAATCAAGGAAGCAGAGTTAAATGTAGAAAAGAATGGATAGCTCTCATCAATAGCTGTCATTGTCTTGCCGAGTATGTGACTGAGTCACCTTGAAAGGGGATCTTCCAGTCCCAGGAAAGATTTCAGATCTTGACTGCAAACCTGATACATATCAGAACTTCCCACCAATGCCATGACGACACACAAACAAATATATTATATTTAATGTTGTTATATTCATATAAATATGTATACTGTAGTTAATGTATATAAGTAACAAAACATCCTTTATTTTTTATATTTATAACATTAAAAATTAGTTCAATACAAATATAAAAATAGGAAATATTTGACCCCATTTTTTTTTTTCCAGTATTGGGTTTGAACTTGGGATTTGCACTTGCCAGGCAGGCGCTTATGCCAGAGATGTATCTCCCTGCTCTTGACCTCATTTTCTTTACCTCATTTGTGAAACAGAGGCACCAATGTCCATGTCAACGAAAATGGTTGCAATTCTTAGTGAGTACTCAAGGTATCTTGTCAGAAATTATGGATCTAATTATACCATTTAAATACTTCAGCCTTGAAAATAGGATAGTGTCTGTGTCTCCCATTTCTCACTTCTCTTCTTAGAAAAAGAAAACTACTTTCCTATTTCTTGTTTTTTTTTTTTTTTTTTGCAAGGTATCAGTTATCTTATGTTACCTTTCGTAAAAAAGACAGTATCTAGCCTGCTAGTACAGACAGATCACTGAAACTTCCTCTTTCCATTAACGTCTTTGTTATGAGCTTCCTAAAGGAAATGTTATACCTTTATTATCTACCCAAATGAAGATCCCTGGATTTATTTTATTTATATTTATATTTATTTATTTATTTATTTATTTATTTATTTTGACTTTTTGAGACAGGGTCTCGCTATGCAGTTGAGACTGGCCTTGAGCTCACTTTTGTAGTCCAGGCTGGTCTCGAACTCGCACCAATCCTCCTGCCTCAGATCCCTGGATTTAAAGAAGGGAAATTTCAGGTTAAGTATAGACTGACAAGCAATATCTTCAAGATTCCCTGGAGTCCGACCTAATTTTAACAAAGGATACCCACTGAGACCGAAGTTATTCAGCAGGATGAATAGGCAAATTGTCCTCAGGACTCCAGCAAGCATCACTGGCTATGGGTACATTGTTTCCCATTTCTCAATATTTGGCTACTATGTTAGTCCATAGCTACTGGCAACTTCGTGGCTCTTAGCTTAGCGAGGAGTACTTCCAGATTAAATGTATTGCCTTATCTTCTTCTAATCCCCACGAAAGAGAAATAGTTTGCTTATGAATTGGACTCATAGCTACTGGGAGGCCCTGTATACCTGTGGGTTTAATAATAACAAATCGGTTCATTTGCACATGAGACATAGGGTAGAGCCAGTGAGGGGTGTGTTTGTGTGTGTGTGTGTGTGTCTGTGTCTGTGTGGGGTGTACTGGCTACGCTGGGTGTCCTGGTTTGTAACACTTGAACTGAGGCCTAAATAATGAGGTTTAGTCATGCAGATATACAAGGACAAAACATCCTGAACTAAAGAGACCAGAAGTACAAAGGCTCTAATGAACTTGTGTGTCAAAGAACAGAGAAGAAGAAAGCATTTGAGGTTAGAACAGAGAGGAGGCATTGTACTTGAGAGTAGTAAAAAACAGAATAAAATGCAAAGAAGAGGTAAGCAAACCTTATACACATCAGAACTGCCCACCAATGCCATCAGGACACACAAATACATTAATTTTAATGTTGTTACATTCATATAAACATGTATACTGTGGTCAATGTATATAAGTAACAAAACATCCTTTATTTTTTATATTTATAACGCTAAAGATTAGTTCAATACAAATATAAAAATAGGAAATATTTGACCTCATTTTTTTTTCCAGTATTGGGTTTGAACTTGGGACTTTGAACTTGCCAGGCAGGCACTTATATCACAGAGGTATCTCCCTGCTCTTTATCTCATTTTCTTTACCTCTATAAGACCTCTTGGGTCATAGTCAAGAGTTTAGGTTTTTATTCTAAGTGAAATAGGAAGACACTGGAAAACTTTAAGTAGACTTGTAACGTATCTTGCTTCAGTTTCTGTGGCCTATTCTGGTGACCACGCGGAGAACAGGTGGTCTGTAAGGTTAATGTCAATACCAAGTGCAGGAGATTTTTGCATATTGACTTCAGCGCTAGAGTTCATAGAGAGATATTTTCAAGTAGTGACACAAATGTAAGAGGGTTACTATTTCTATAAATAATATTAATATGCATCTGTGGTTTGCATTTCTGAAAATGTGATAGTCTATTTGAGCAACATCTCCTTAAAAGAAGTCAGAATTTGTACAAAAGAACCACAAAGCACAAGAAACGAATAATATACAGCAGATTTTACTATTGACTATCATGTTACCTGTGGGATTTTCATGGATGACCCTTGCTATGATAAGATAGTCTCCTTCTAATCCTTGACAATGTGATTTTTCTCCCTTGTTTAGTTTGTGTCAGATATTGCATTATTTTATTTTTGTATATTGAACCATCCTTACATTCCAATAGTAGTAAATTGCATTGATTGATGCTATATAATTGAACACTGAACAGAAAATTTCTTATCCCCCTGGTAATTGGTACTTTGGATACCTGAGGAAAGAGAAGTAATTTTAGAGATTGTCTTAGTTACTTTTTACTCATTGCTGGGACAAATACCCAATACACAGAATGAAGGAAGGAAAGGTTTATTAGCTCACAGTTCGTGGAGGTTTTAGTCCATATTCGGCTGGCCCAAGGCTGAGTGAAGCAGGGTGGAGAGCCTCCAGTTCATGGTGGTGGAACAGCAACAAAATGGAAGCAAAGGTAACCAACCAAATAGGGCAGCAGAGGAACAGCTCTAGTCTGTCTCTCTGTCTCTCTTTATACTACATTCAGGCTCTCTACCTTAGGATATCCACACCCATAGTCCCAGACCTGCTCAGACTGATAATCCCATCAATACTAAAACACATAGTCCCAGTGATTCATGAGTTAAGTCTCAGTCTATAGAAGTCCCTGCCCAATGACTATATGAAGCTTTGGGAGGACAACTAGACATAAACCATAACAGAGATTAGATAAATTATATTCCCTCAAATATAAATTATACTTTGAGCAAATTCATTTTATTATATGTTTCAATGTGTGTGGAGTACAGATGTATAGTGTACTACAATTACTGAAAGTCTGAGCTCTGAAGCTACACTGCTTACTTCGTGTCATGTTTCTGCCATCTACTAATTGGTTAGCTCTAGGCAAATTTCAACTTACTTATGCTTGGTTTCCTTAGATGTAACATAGGAGTTAATTTGGTCTAATTCAGAGTTATTGTATGGATTAATGAGACAGTGTTTACACACTTACATCTTAGGATAGTGTCTAGTGTATGGTAAGTGCTCTATGAATGTAACTATCATTATACAAGTGCACTTTGATTAATGGAAGATTTAGTCTTTTGCCAAATCCAAGCTTAAAATCAAATTGTCAACTACATTATGTAGTGGAAAAAATATTTAGAGTTGATAAACTACACAGAGATTTTTATTCCAGATAAAAGGTTGCCAGCTTTATCATTTGTGCGTGTTATCTTATTTACACTTGAAAAGAAACCAAGATACTTATCCTTAAATGCTCCCTCAGGTAAAAAGTAATCTTCCCATCTGCAAAGACTGCACATAAATGCAGGGGTCTGACGTTGAAACTTCTTATCACCTGCATTCTGCCTGTGGCAAACTGCCACAGCTGTGTCTCCTCCCCTGGTGGACAAGCCTGCAGGTATTGCAAATTCTACTTGTCTGTCTCACCAACTAGAGCGTACGATCTTTTTTTTTAAACCCTACCCTGACGGGCCCGGCGGGATGGCTCAGTGGTCTAAAGCACCTGCTTCGGAAAGCTTGGGCTACTTCAGGGACCGCGGTTAGATCCCCGGCACCACGTGCTGTGCCAGCCCTGCCCTCAGGGCGGGCTGAGCTGGCCATAAAAATGAGTGAATAAACAAATAAAGGTTCTGAAACAAGAAAAAAATAAATAAATAAAATAAAAAATTCTAAAAAATAAATAAATAAATAAATAAAGCCCTACGCTGATGACTTTCTACTAGTATATATTTGTAGTACATAATGATTACATTGAGCCCAAACCCCACCGCTGGGAGCTGAGCCTGCGCACCCACCACGGGTAAGCCCCTGCGCCCCTCTGCCCCGCCTCTGCATTCCCGCGACTAACTTCCTGTTCCAGCCCAGCCCAAACCCCACCGCTGGGAGCTGAGCCCATGCGCCGGCTGGGTCAGGATCCTTGGCCTGCCTTCCCTTTCCCAGCCCCGCCCCCCCTCCTTTTTTTTTTTTTTTTTTTTTTGAACTCCTACAGCCCAAGCACCAGCA